>PVJI01001959.1:124446-159500 GCA_004026765.1 Micronycteris hirsuta | reverse complement strand
TTATTAGACATTTTATTTATTTATTTATTAAAAAGATTTTATTTATTTTTTAGACAGAAGGGAATGGAGGGAGAAAGAGGTGGGGAGAAACATCAATGTGTGGTTGCATCTCACCTGACCCTCCTGGGGACCTGGCCTGCAACCCAGACATGTGCCCTGACTGGGAATCAAACCAGCGATCCTTTGGTTCACAGCCCGCGCTCAATCCACTAAGCTACACCAGCCAGGGCTTATTAGACATTTTTTTGACACATGCCTGCAAGTTCTTTGCCTGTTGAAAATAATTGGTCTATTGAGTTGTAAATTCTTCATTCTAGATACAAGTGCCTTATCCGGTATATGATTTGACAACACTTTCATTCTGTGGGTTGTTGTTTCTCAGTGGTGTCGAGTGAAACACACAAGTTTTTCATTTTGATGATGTTCAATGTATCCATTTCTTGTTACTTGTACGCTCTTGGTGTAACTTCTGAGGAATCGAGGTGGTGAGGCTTGACACCTGCTTTTCTTAGTTGCAGCACAGATACGTGGGCCTGCGATTCAGTCGCGATCACTAGTGCGAGCGGAGCGAGGTCGGGGTCCCGCGTCCCTCTTTCACAGGTGAGCGCCCCCTTTCCCCGCACCAATTGTTGCGAAGCCCAGTGGCTTTGAGAGGGGACTCCCTTTGCTCCGCCCCCCTCTCGCTCCCGCCTCTAGGCTCTATCGCCACCGACCGCAAGCCCTCGGGGGAGCACGCTAGGTTCCTCCAATCCCGACTGGACTGCCGGGCTCGGCTCCGCCCCCCCGCCGCCCGCACCCTCGCCCTCGCTCGATACGTCTAGGGTGCCGGGCCGTCTCGGCACCTCCCACTCTCTGACGTCACGCCGCCCGCCACCGCGCAGCTGCGGCGCGGGCGCGGGTCCCTTCCGGCTCGCCGTAGCAGGAGCGTCGCCGCTTTTTCCGCCCGTGGCCCCAAAGGCGCCGAGCCCAGCGGAGCGGCGCCTCCTCCGCCTTAGCCGCCGGCTCCCGGCTCCCAACCTCAGCCCGACGCGGCGGGAGCGCGGCCCAGGCCCCAGGTACGTGGCGGCGCGGGGGTCGGGCGGGGGTCTTCCGGAGGGCCTGCGCTGAGGGGCCAGCGCCGAGGGGCCCGCCGCGGCCGCCTCCCCCGGGCGCCGCTCTGAGAGCAGGCCGCGGCCGCCGCGTCTGTGGGCGGGCCTGTTCGCGGGCCGGGCTCCGGGTTGGCGGCGACGGGTCGTGCGGCCGGCGGTCTCCGTGGAGCCTCTCGGGGCGTGAGTGGTGGGGACGGGTGGGCGCGGCGACGCGGCCGCCGAGACTGGAGCGCGGGGCCGGGCTGTGCGGTCCGCGGGGCGCTTCGCGGAGTCTTCGCGCGGCGAGACTGAAGTTCGCTGCCGGTTTGACACTTTATTTTGATGCGGGCCTCGGGTTTCGGCGCCTGAGCTCTTCGGCGGGGCGTTGGGGGTCCCCCGCATGGGCTCTCGGCGCGAGGCGTCCCCGCCTGCTTAGGTGCGGAGAGGCTTGACACCTGTCAACGGGGGACACCTGCAGCGAAGGCTCGGCAGGCTGCGGGTCGACGAGCGGGCGCCCGAACGCGCGGCCTTGGCCTCCCGCCCTTGCTCGCTTCCAGCAGCCAAGCCTTCTCACCCCGACGCAGGGGTCCCCCGGGCGGTCGCAGAAGTGACACGGCGGCCCACTCACCGTGCTTATCCCCGGGGTTACTGCAGGGCTTTATTCTCTTTATAGGTTGGCAGGCGGGCAGATAAAATCATGTTTGTAACTTTTTTAGGGGAACCAATAAAAATACTCTCGGAATGGTTGGGGAATATTGAAAAATATATTTCAAAACTCCAGATTAAAAAAAAAAAGTAAAAAACTGGCCCCGGCTCGGTGTCAGTTGGTTGGAGCGTCGGCGCGATCCGCCAAGGTTGCAGGTCGGGTCCTCAGTCAGGGCCCGGTCAGGAAGCAACCAGGGAACGCACTAATGAGAGGAGCCGTAAATCGGTGTTTCTCTCTCTCTGTCAAAGCAATAAAACATAAAGTAGAGAAAATGACTTAAAAACACCCCAAAATTATTCTGTCCCCCAAAGATAAGCACGATGAACAATTTCCTTATGGCCTCTCGTGTCCATGCAATTTTTTGGTAATAATTGCAGTTGTATGAAGTAATTTTACGTGCTTTTAAAAAGCTGTTGCTAGCATGATCATGTGCCATTGAGTCCTGTCCAACAGCGGTCCCCAGCCTTTGCGGCCCCAGGGACCGGTTTTGTGGAAGATGGAGGGCAGTGGGGGGAGATGACAGGAGGCGGAGCTTATGCCCCCCCCCCCCCCCGCGGGGGTGCGGGGTGGAGTGGGGAGCGGAGCTCAGGTCCACCTCAGGACCCCTGCGGTCCAGTAACTGCTGTTAGTAACGGTGACCGTCACTTACTCAACCTCCTGTATTGGACCCGCCCTTCCGTGCCTTCTCCAAGCCTTCAGGTCACTTTCTCTCCAGAGACTCATCATCACTCCGACACTCCAGCTTTCCATCCTGGGTCACAGCTTCCTTTCACTCCAGAACTGGAAAGGCTCATGCACCGTCAGTGCCCAGGTCCTCTCCTTCCCGCTGCTCTGGAACCAGCATCAGTTGAGCTCTTGGTCCCATCTTGCCTCTGGAGCAGCTCCCCTGCGGGCTCCTGGCGCCTCTGTGCTGCCAAGTGGCCCTGTAGGCAGCCTCCTACCTGGCTGCCCCCGGCTTCCTTGAGGCACCACTCTGCCAGTTCTCCTCTGACCTTGCTGGCTGCTACTCCCCAGTCTCCTTGCTGGTCCCTTCTCATCTGCTTTCCCTGTAAGTGTTGTAGTGCTTCAGGGTGGTCCTCAGGTCTTCTCTCTGGTCTGCAGCCAGGTGATGTCGTTCTCTGTCATGGCCGTAGGTCACCTGCCAGTATGTCCTGGGTGTGTATCCCCTGCTTCTCACACACCTCGGCATCTCTGTCCGAGGCAGCTCCATCTTCCCAGTTGGTCAGGTCAGACTCCTTGGTGAACTCTGCATTTCTTCCACATCCTAAATCTTAGCTGTCAGCACCTTCAAACGGAGTCTCACACATGGCTGCTGCTTACTGCTGTCATTCGAGCCCCTGTCATCTCACCCTTGGGTGACTCCCACGGCCTACTCTCTGCTCTCCACTCCCCTGAGCTGCTCTGCAGTCAATGCCACACAGCAACCTGGTTGATTTTTTAAAAAAATATTTCATTTATTTATTTATTTGTTTATAGAAAGAGGGGAAGAGGGAGAAAGAGAGGGAGAGAAACATCAGTGTGGGGTTGCTTCTTGCACGCCCCCAACTGGAGACCTGGCCCACAACCTAGGCATGTGCCCTAACCAGGAACTGAACCAGTGACCTTTCCATTCGCAGTCTGTTGCTCCACTGAGCCACACCAGCCAGGGCCTGGTTGACGTTTTGAAACAGATCAGTTCGTGCACTTCTCAATGCCCTTTGTGGTTCCTCATCTCTCTCAGGAGAAAAGCAAAGTCCTTAAGATGGTTCATGGAGTCCCTTGTGAACAGGTGCCTGCTGCCCCTGTGACCCCATGTTCCTGCACCCCACTCTTGTGCCCTGGCTCCAGCCACACACGCCGGCTCTGCCGGGAACACCAGGTCCCTACATGCCACAGGCCTGACTCTCACTGAGTTCTCTTTTCAGAATTCGCCTCTCCAGAGACACAGCCTGTGTCCCCTAGCACCCTGTCCACCCTGCTCACCCACTTTTCCCTCGTCCTGCCGAAGCCCCCACCGCACTCACCATCTGGCACATGCTGCTTTGCTGACTGCCCAGCTGTGCGCCTTTCTTGGTGCAAAACTGATTCAGGCAGTACTGATGGAATGAGCACTCAGTAATGCTGGCTGGTGACATCACCTATGCACAGGGTCCTGGTAAAGCAGGTGGATCTGGTAGGGACCTCGGTACAGGGGTGACTGTCACACTAGGGGACTGAGAAGTAGCCTTCACAGGCTGAGAATTAGAGGAGGCGATTGGCTCTTCAGTGGACAGAGACTGGCAGGAGGAGGAGCTTGAGTAGACCTTGGATTTCAAGTGGGCAGTGGGGAGAGGTGACAGGAGGGAGCTATCGTGCGAGTGGCAGTGCTTGAGGCCCTTCAAGGGAGGACACAGCTCTGCGAGCCTGGGCATCTCTTCAGAGGGGCTGTCCACAGGATCTCTCCACCTCTGGCTCCTGTGGGCACTCAGCCCCCTCACCACCTGCCCCCAGCTTTCTTATGTCTCAGGACTTGTCTGGCATGGGAATTAACCTTTCCACTCGGCTCAAGCCTTAGGGTCCATGCCTGGACCAGGCTGTGCCTTCCCCAGAGTCCACGGTTCCAGCACAGAGGCCGTGGGTCCTGTTGGGTCCCAGTGCAGAGGTGGCGGGTGGCCGTGCTCCCTCTGTGGAGGGCAAGCAGCTGATTTCTGTGGAGCATGTGGCATTTGAGAGGAGCCCAGTGCCTGTACCTTCGGAGTTCACACCCTGGCCTTTCCTGTTTCTTCTGGACTGAGCGTCCTCTGAGTCGACCATCTCAGCCACGTCCTCCCCATGGTTGCTGCTTTACTTCTAGTCAGTGGAAAGTTTTATCTTGTAGAAATAAATTTGAAAATTGCTATGTTCCGTGTAGAAGGAAAGGTCTTTGCACATCCTCGCTTTGCCATTTTACTTAGCTATAATAGAACTTACACAGTCCTGGCTGGTGAGCCCCAGTCTTCAAACTGAAAGGTCACCAGTGCAATTCCCTGTCAGGGCACGTGCCCACAGTGCAGGCCGGGTCCCCAGTAGGGGGTGCGCGAGAGGCAACCCTTGCATGTTTCCCTCTCTTCCTCTCTCTCTAAAAGTAAGTAAGTAAAATTAAAAAAAAAATAAAACAAAACCTTATACTTAGCAGTATTCACTCTTTTTGTATGTAGAATTCTGAGAATTTTGTCAAGTGTGTGATTTCTGTGACAGGATTCAGAATACTCTTTCACCCCAGTTTCCACCTGCTGTCTCTCTTGAGTCATCCCCTCCCCCCAGCCCTTGGCACCTGCTGACCTCTGTGCCCTCTGGGATGCCAGGAAGAGGAACATGGTGTGGATGGAGCCTTTGAGTCTGGCTTCTTCCCCTGCGCACAGTCCCTTTGAGACTCACCCAGGCTACTGCGTGTACCAAGGTTTGGTTCCTTTATGTTGCCCGGTTGCGTCCCAGGGTGTGGACGGATCAGTTTGTCCATGCACCTTCTGACGGCCATTGGGATTGTTGTAGGCTTTTATGCAAGTAACAAATAAATAACTCATGGCATGGTGTTCAAGCAGCAGGGAGCACACAGAGGACGGCGGAGTTCTTCTCTGCTCTTTCTCTCCTTCCTTGCCTTCCCCCCCTCACTGACTGGTGTCCGCTTTTGCAGGTTTCTTATGATCACAGGAACCTGCCTTCTCCACAAGTACCTCCTGCAAGGGGGAGAAACTCTCTCTGATAGAACAATGGTCTGCGGCCTCCCCAAGGGCCCCAGTGCAGGAACAGACACACAGCACTGCTGTGGTGTTAAAGTGTCCCGGGGATGATCAGGAGAGAAGTGCCTGCATGCACTCCTGGGGGGCGGGGGGACATGCTGAGAAACAGCAGGATGGTGGATTGGGTGCTGCAACTCCATCACGTGGTGTTTGAAGAAGCACTTCTTCAGTTGTCTGCCATGGGTTTGGCATTGTGGGCTGTTAAATTCAGAGGACCCTGCTGACATCAAGTCTGGGCTCACCTTTTGCACTACAGCACCTGCCAGGCCAGTTCCCTGCATTGAGAACAGTGAGTCCTAGACAGCTGTAAACTCGGTTAACCCAGCTTTTATGATTTTGAATTTACATATTTTAGGAGCCAATTTAGGACCTCCACACCAAGGTGGGAGCAGCATGGACACCTTGTCAGCATATGGGACTTTTGTTTCAGCCCTTTATTTGTTGAGCTTCTGGTGTTACCACATAATGTAAAAAATATTTTTTCCTGTAATGTTTTACTGTGAAAATTTCAAAGACACACAGAGGTTGAAAGAAAAAAAAAATTTTAGAGGGAGGGGCAGGGAGGGAGAAAGAGAGGGAGAGACACATCAGTGGGAGAGAGAAACATCGATCGGTGGTTGCCTCTTGCACACTCCCCAACTGGGGACTGAGCCTGCAACCCAGGCATGTGCCCCAACCAGGAATCGAACCGGTGATCTTTCACTGTACAGGAGGATGCCCAACCAAACCACGCCGGCCAGCGCGAGGCTGAAAGAATTTTACCCATCCCTGTATACCCACCACCTAGTTCCTGTGACTGGCATTTTACTGTGCCTGCTTTATCACACACCCGCCGTCCGTCTGTCTGTCTGTCTGTCCCCTTGCTTACATGAAGGCAGTGTCGGAGCGCAGAGTCTTGCACTGTATCCACCTGACTCACGGTGCGTGTCCTGCAGAGGGCTCCTGCCGGGGTTTGGAGCCTGCCTCATCCTTTCACATGGCTGCACCATGCTCCCGCCAAGTGTGTGGGCCACAGTGCAGCTGGCCACTCTGAAACAGGGACTGTCATTTACTTCCAGTGTTTTGCACCTGCAGCTAACACCATACTGAGCGAACTTTGGGCATATATGTTTGCGTGTTGCAGGGGCTGTCCAGGGTGCAGTTTGTTGGATGGGCCAGGGCCTCACCAGCAGTGTGCTGTCTGGCTTTTGAAATTTTGTCAGTCTAGTACATGAGAAATGCTATTTCAGCTAAGTTTTTTTTTTTTATTTTTTTATCCTCGCCCAAGGACATTTTTTTTTTCATTGCTTTTAGAGTGAGAGGAAGGGAGAGAGGAGGGAGGGAGGGGGGCAGAGAGAGAGAAAAAGAGAGAAGTATCGGTGGGAGAGGAACATCGGCTGGTTGCCCTCTCGCATGCACCCTGACCGGGGATCGAACCTACAACCTGGGTATGTGCCCTGACGGGAATCAAATCTGTGATCTTTTGGTCTGTGGATGACATGCTAACCAAGCCACACTGGCCAGGGCTCAGCTAAGTTTTAATTTGCATTTTTTTTTTACTATGAGTGATGAATTTACGAGTTACTGTGCTACAAAAATTTAGTTTCAAGTCTTGTGTTGGAGTTCCTGGTTTTACTGCCCTTTGTCACAGGAAATCCCATCTCATGAATACAGGCTGGGAGTGGATGAGATCAGATGTTGAGTGTGCTCCTCGTGAGCAGCTTTGCAGAGGATGCTCGGCGTGGTGGGATTGGTTGCCCCCTGAGTCACGAAGGCCAGGTCTGGTTATGGTTTATGCAGCTGGACATCTCTGTGAGGGTCTCCCATGTCCATAGTGGGTGTTGCCCACGGCCTGCTCAGGGCTCTCTGAGCCAGATGCTGTGTGTGTTTGGACAAGGGACTTCCTCCTTCCTGAAATGTTTTTTCGCTGTGGCTCAGCACCACTCCCTAGGGACTAGCAGCACTGGGCCCTTGGCTGTGGCCTCGGGTGGCACCATGACTGGTGGTGACTGCAGTGGACGGGGCAGCCTGGAGCCTCTGCGCAGCTCCCGCTGCTTGTTGCTGGGCAGGAGGTGGCCAGACTTGGATTTTTCTGAGGAAAAACTCTGACAACTTGAGATTTTTATGTGACGTCGCCTGATTTAAAAATATTGACTGAAATAATCCAGACAACACACCCTGTCTTAAGTCTGGAGTTTGCCAGGGCACCTGTGATGGCCAGCCTCCCCCTTCAGGGTGATGTGGGGACGGTCCAGACCATACAGTGTCGTTGGTCTCTGAGCCCTGCGCTCCTTGTCTCTTCAGCCCCGTGCGCTCACACACTTGTCCTCTCATCCTCCCTCGCTGATGCTGCACGCTCACTGAGTGTGTCTGACAGGCCAGGCGCCGGCTGGTGTCCCCCCGTGAGCACAGACGGCCCTCTCGGGACAGTGCACAGCTGTGCTCTGCAAGGACATCCCTTTTAGTGCATGTAGAGACACATAGGAATCGATTGTGTCTGCATGCACAGTTGCCCAGTACACATGAACATGTATGCATACGTGCTGTACACATGTTCAGCTTCACTCAAGACATATGCTTTCGGTACATACAGATTTCCTCATTCTTTTCAGTGGCTGCCTCCCAGGGGTTGCCACACCAAATCTGTTATACTCCCCTGTAGGAGAGCATTCGCAGTGCTCGCGGTTCTTTATGTTATAAATATTGTCATGTCCATCCTTGGACATTTGCACATTTTCTTGACTAGGTCCCTGGAGTGGAGGTTCTCGATCCGTGAATGCTAGAACTGTGACAGGTAATGCCAGGCTGCACCCCAGACAGCTGTGGTGGACTTTCCTTCCATGTGTGGGTGGCCCCATGCATATAGCCTTACTGAGCCTGCGTGGTGTCCATCTGTGGGACCTCTGCTAACCTGCTAAACAAGTAATTGTCTCATTTTATTTCATGTTTCCTACTTACCAAGGCTGAGAATTTTTGATGTTTTCCATTTGTGTTTCTTGCAGAATTGCCCATTTATATCCTCTTTTCTTGTGTGGTCTGATTCTTGATTTGTAAGAATTCTTGTCATATTAAGGATGGGTAACCTTTTGTCTTTATGTGCTTCAAATAATTTTTGTCAGTCTCAGACATTTTTATTATAATACTTGTTTTTTTAAAACAAGTATTATAATACTTTAATTTTTTTTAGAGAGGGGAAGGGAGGGAGAAGGAGAGGGAAAGAAACATCAATGTGTGGTTGTCTCTCGTGCACCCCCTACCGGGGACCTGGCCCGCAACCCAGGCATGTGCTCTGACTGGGAATCGAACCGGTGACCCTTTGGTTTTCAGGCCCGTGCTCAATCCACTGAGCCTCACCAGCCAGGATTGTTATAATATTCTTCTCAAAACATTTTAGTAAATTCTGTCAGTTATTATTTTTTTTAATTAATATTGTTTCTAGATTTCATGCCATGTTTAGGAAATTCTTCACCCCAAGAGTATAAGGATATTCTTACAGATTGCAAAATATTTTTATGGTTTCATCTCCCCAGTTCCCTTGAATTATTTTTTTGTGAATGGGGTGTGTGGGGTTCAGGGGGTGGATCTGACTTTTATTTTTCTAAGTGGATTGAGCCAAGAAAATTTGGATTTCAGTTCTCTAGCATCACAGAAAGCTAGTATGAATTTAGTAATGCTTGTAAACGACTTTATTTTAAAAATCTCAATAGCAGTCAGAACCTCAAAAATAACTGTGTGGGAGGCATTTTTCTCTTTGACCTGCTGGTCTTGCTGAGGCAGATTTGTGGACCCCACCAAACACTAGGATCATGGCTCTCTGGGTGGAGAGCTGTAGGGGTAGCAGGGAGGCCAGGACAGAGGTGTAAACAGGGCTCTTGTTTCTTAGGGACCAGAACTATGGGGTTTGTGGGATGGGCTAGGTGGAGGATGTGGAGTCCCTTCTGTGATATATCATTGTCTTTGTATGCTGATCAGCCAGGTGTGCCTCTGGTAGCAGGTGCACCCTAGATGCCGTGTCAGTGGCTTCCAAGAAGAAGACGTTGTGCCCGCCGTGAGTCTCCTGCAGTTAGCCCGCTGTTCTGCTCCCTTGGGCCTCACCGCTGTGCTCCCTGTGCAACAGGTCCTCCATACGATGTGCTTTCCTTGACACATTGACGAGACCCGTAGGAACTTCACTCTTGTTAATGTCAGTCAGCCTGCGGTAAAATTAGTTTCATTATGTGTCGTTTGGGTTCAAGTCACAGAAGCAATTGATAGTGTTCAGTGAGAACTTACTGTGTTACCAAAGCAGGAGGGAGTCAGCGTGGTACCTCGTCGCCAAGGTGGGTCCTGTGCGCATGCCAGCTGCAGGGCAGGGAAACACACACCTGTGTGGCTTCTGGCAGGAGAGCCAGGAGTAGTTGGTGGCTAGCACTGCGCTGTGGCACTTGCCAATTAAGGACAAATTTGGAAAGCATAGAAGGGTAACAGAAAAGTCAAAGTGTACCCTGTCACATGTTAAGTATTACATTTTTTTGCATGGATGTATCAAATTATCGATGTTTATTGTGGGCCATGCCACCTTTCTTGGTGTAATATTTCAGCGAGTTGGGTTACTGGTCAGAAGATGTGAATGTGCTGTAAGACTTGATACACCTCCTGCCAAACTGTTTCCTGGAATTTCCACGTGAAGGTACACCTGCACACTCTTTGTAGCTCTCCATCCCCATCCATTCCCATCACGTCCCCTGTGCCCCTCTGCCCTGAATTTGTGTGTACTTTGTCCAAGCTCTTGTTCCCTCCCCTTCATCTCTCACTTTTCATCCAGCCCGGTGGTCTTTATCTGCAGAAGTAACTACCCAAAGTGCCCAAGACCCTCCAGAGGCTGGATCTATGGGGGAAAATATAGGGGCAGAGAGAGAAGGGGGAGCTGGTTTGGGATAGAACTGAGCTCTTTGCTTGTTGACGGGGAAGAAGGGGAGAAGCTGGGAAGGGAGAGGAGCAAGGTGGTGGAAGGAGCTGCCGCAAGTCTCCAGTGCCGTCTACCCCACTCATGGGGTGGGGTCCTGACCTGGGACCCCGGCCCTGCACTGAGAATAGGGCCCGGGGGGTTATTTGTTACTTAGAGTGGTTTTCCTAGCATCCAGACGTGGGTGCCCTTTGCTGATGTCACCCTCAGAACAGCTGTAGGCGCAGGTGCTGAGTGAGGTTTGTGCCATCCGGGACACTGGTGAGGAACTCCAGAAAGCCCACCACTTCTTTAAAGAGGGGAGGTAGGGTTTACAAAGAGCAGAGTTCATGCTTTTGTGTATGGTTCTGGCAATTTGCATGACCACATTCTGGTAACCAGCATCACACATCAAATCTAGAAACAGTTCCTTGCCCCTAGATTCCCTCCGGCCTCTCTTGAGTCAGCCACCCCCCCACCTTGTGCCCACAGGCTCTGTCTAATCTCCATCCCTGTGGTTGTTGTGCCTGTTCCAGAATGTCACGTCAGTGACCCGCAGTGTGCTGCGCTGGAGTCAGGCTCTGTGCTGTGGCATCCTGTGCGCCTCCTGGTGTGGGCGTGTCGTGCCTGTGTATGGCTGTCCCAGCGATGGTTTTGATTTCCTTTTCAGCAGAGTAGTGGCTGTGTTGTGCGGTGGGTGCCCTGCTTTTCACACTTACTAATCCATCTGAAATATCTCTGATCTGCTCTTCGTTACAGAGTCTCCATCTAGAACCTGACCTTTGGGGATTTCTGGTTACATTTGTTACTTTTACTGTATTATTCTTCAGTGGATATTTCTATGCACAGTTAAAAAAAATAGGTAGGTGAATGTCCTTAGGAGAGATTTCCAGAGGTAGGATTATTGGGTCAGAGGAGAGGGGCTGCTCTTGCTGGCACGTGGCAGGCCCCTGGTCCTGGCTGTCTTTGCTCTGTCTCCAGTCTGCCTCCCAGCATCAGTGGGGCCTCGTCTTGCCCTGGCCCAGTGGTTCTGGGAGAGAGTTACTTCAGTCCGCACGGCCGTGACACACAGTGGGGTTGGGCGGTTTCCTCTAAGCTGGTGAAGTAGGTGTTTTCATCTTTTGTCCTTAATTCATTTTTCTATCAATTTCTTTGTGTACTTTTCATAGTCCTGGTAAGAGCTTTTTGTTACAGTCACTTTAAGTATTCTTCCCAAAGTATTTGGGTTTTGATTTTGATCACTTTTGATTTTTAAACATTTTAAAATTATGTGTCTTCAAATCCATCTTTTCAGATACAACTTTACTGTTTAAGTTTATAGACAAGTTTGGACACATGCAGGGTGGTATGGCCATAGACCTATTGAAGTGTAGGAAGTAGACCTCCTTCAGAGCTTTAGTAAGTATTTATTTTTGTGTTGTTTATGTTTTTCTGCTTTGATTTCATTTAGTATAAAACTTGAAATGTTGGCTTAAACAAATGCATTTATTTATTTTGCATTATGATTTGTGGGAAGAACTCAAGTTTCTTAATGTGTAGATCAGTTGTCATAAGATGTTTCCCCAGAATTCCAGCCACCCCCGGTTTTATGAATTACTGTGTCTGAGAGTTTCTTTCTGCTCTTGACACCTGGGGATGGCCCATGTAAGGGCTGGCCCTCAGGGTCGTGACTCGCTGGGCCCTGGTGGTATGCTGTGTTCCACCCCCACACTGACCCCCTCCCCCCCGTCACTCACGGAAGCGATGAGGATCGAGAACGTTGTTGAACACTGTGGGGTACCTGAGAGTGCCCATCCCGGTGCCACCGTGTGGCTGGGCTCTCTGCTTGGAGGGCAGTGACGGCGGTGGGCCTGATGGTAACAGGCTGTTCCTTGCTGTGGTCCTGACTTTCTCCTCAGACGCATTTGCTGCTGCTTGCCCGCGGTCTTGAGAGTGTCGTCAGAGATGGCCGTGAGAGCAAAGCTGCTTCTCTGAGGGTCCCCATGTGCAGTGACTCTTATGTTTCCTCAGCCTTTACTTGTGCAACCGTCACCTGTAGCTTTTGATTCCTTGCAGATGTGTACCGCACCAGGGGCCCAGGACTACAGGGTCCCTCACACATACGCGTATGTTGCCCTTGTGAGTTCTGTGACCCCTGGTGTAGGCTCTCCCTTGCACATTGTCTCTGATCAGCAGCGGTGCCTTGAACAGGAGATGGTGCTTCCATTGGTCTCGGGGAGGTGATGAAGCAACACCATAAGTAGGAAGCTGATGTGTCTGTTAATACTGAGGATTTTAATCGGTGAGAGGACATTTTTGAGCCTGTGACCCAGCACAGTGGGGACAGATGACCTGAAGGGCTGTGGTTATCCTGTTTTCCAGGGGGCACCTAGGCTCTAGCCACATCTGACTGGGGAACATGGTCTCTACTCAGCTGAGAGTGGGCCTCTTGCTGCTCTGACCTCTGATGGCTCCTGTCCTGCAGGCTGAGCTTTCTCAGCAGTCCCTTCCACCCTCCACCCCTCTCTCTAGCCCTTTGTGCTGAGCAGGTTGGGGCTGTGAGCCGCTTGGAAGCTGTTGTACCAGTTTCCAGAGTTCCAGGACATGCTGGTCTCTCTGGCCATTCCTTTTCCCCCTGGGAGATTTTTCATGTTGGCGGTCCCCTCCCCGTGCACCTGTGACAGGCTGGGCCCTTCTTGAGGAGCACAGGGCATGACATCCTGGGGATTCCTGTGTTTGCATTCGGGTAACAGTGTAGCGGTGAAGTAGCTCAGGCATTCAATGAGAACTGCTATCTGGCGAGAGAGTTGGCTGCAATTCTGGTGATGAGGGGTTGTGTGTGTAGCCTGTCCCTGCAGAGAGAGAGACAGGCTCATAATCTCCTGCATGTGGGAACACAGAAAGGCCTCTGCACTGGGAGAAGTGTACCAGAAGACACACACTGGTCACGAGTGCCAGGTTGAGGTCACATCCTGCTTGGCCTTGAGCGGTGATACTTGTCACCTTCCCAGGTAGCTGGTTAGCTTCCCCCACCTCCTGCCAGGCCATGCTCTTGCCCTGGGCACAGGAGAGCCCAGCAGGACCCGTCCCTCCTGTGTGCTAAAGGAAAACACCTGTGGTGTCATCGCACATATATCTCGATGTGGATTAATGAGGCTGTCCTTTGCACCAGCTGCCAGTGAGACAGACCACCACATATCTCTTCCAGTGCTGCTGAGCGGTGCTCATAAGAAGGGGTGATCAGATGGTTGTGTTTGCCTTTAAGTAACTTGATTTTAACTTTGATTTTTCAGGAAAACATTAAGTTGGATAAAAAAGGGGGGCGATAATGCACCACGGCGGTGGCCCTCCGAATGTCCAGCACCAGCTGCAGAGGTCCCGGGCCTTCGCCGGCAGCGAAGAAGAACAGCAGGCCCACCCAAACCCACCCCCGTCCCCTGCCGCGCCCTTCGCGCCCTCGGCCAGCCCGTCTGCACCTCAGTCACCCGGGTACCAGGTTCAGCAGCTCATGAGCAGGAGCCCTGCGTCTGGGCCGAACGTGAACCTCGCCCTGCAGAATGTGGGGCCGGTGGTGGCAGGGAACCCCCCACTCACACTGGCCCCACTGCCGCTCCCCAGCCCCACCTCTCCAGGCTTCCAGTTTAGTGCCCAGCCGAGGCGCTTTGAGCACGGATCGCCATCTTACATCCAGGTCACCTCGCCACTGTCCCAGCAGGTGCAGACCCAGAGCCCCACCCAGCCCAGCCCTGGGCCGGGACCAGGCCTGCAGAGCGTTCGGGCAGGCACCCCTGGGCCTGGCCTGGGCCTCTGCAGCAGCAGCCCCACCGGTGGCTTTGTGGACGCCAGCGTCCTGGTGAGGCAGATCAGCCTGAGCCCGTCTGCGGGCGGGCACTTCGTGTTCCAGGAGGGCTCGGGCCTCACCCCAGTGGCCCAGGGAGCGCCCGTCTCGCTGCAGCACACGGGAGCTCCCATCGCAGCGCGAGAACGGAGACTATCCCAGCCCCATGCACAGCCCGGGGGCACTGTGCATCACCTGGGACCCCAGAGCCCTGCAGCCTCAGGTGGGGCTGGCTTGCCGCCCCTGGCCAGCCCCAGCCATATCACCACAGCCAGCCTGCCACCCCAGATCAGCAGCATCATCCAGGGGCAGCTGGTCCAGCAGCAGCAGCAGGGGCTGCAGGGGCCACCACTGACCCGACCTCTGCTGCCCGGGGTCGGGGTCGGGGGGGCGGCAGCGTTCGGGATGACATCCCCACCGCCCCCCAGCAGCCCTTCCAGGACTGTGGTGCCCCCTGGCCTCTCCAGCCTTCCCCTCTCATGCACGGGGAGCAGGAAGGTGCCCAAGAAGCTGGAGGAGATCCCCCCAGCCTCCCCAGAGCTGGCCCAGATGCGGAAGCAGTGCCTGGACTCTCACCACCGGGAGATGGAGGCGCTGCGGGAGGCCTTCAAAGAGTACCTGATCGAGCTCTTCTTCCTGCAACACCTGCAAGGGAACATGATGGATTTCCTGGCTTTCAAGAAGAAGCACTACGCCCCTTTACAAGCTTATCTTAGGCAGAATGATTTGGACCTGGAGGAGGAAGAGGAGGAGGAGGAGGAAGAGGAAGAAAAGTCTGAGGTTATCAATGATGAGGTGAGGAACAGCAGTTTCATAATAAGTGGGCTGTGCTGCACAGGGGGAGGCTAGGCAGCTGCGAGCACAGATGAGTCTGCGCGCCCCAGTGCTCCTCACGCCCAGGAAGGGGGGTGTTACTGTAGTAGTTGGGGGAGGTGCCTTCACTGAGAGAGCAAGGGCTCCACCCCAGCGGAGAGGTGACCTGTGGGCTGCAGCCTGCCCAGGTCTGCTGGGGGCGCACTGGTGGCGCCAAAGCCCCAGGTTCATGCCTTTGGCCTGCTTCTCCAGTTGCACATTTTACTTATGTAGGTCCACCCATTGCAGCTCCACGAATGTGGTTTTTAAACAAGGGGTTTAAACATAGTCAATATCAATATTGATACAGTGTCTTCATGATCAAAATACAATTACAGCAAAAAACTGAGAAGTTTTAGATGTAGCCTTAGATTTGAGATTATATTTTAAACTTACACCTTGACAAATAGCTATGAGTGATATTTGAGATGGAATCTTTTTTAAGTAGTGAAATTTTGGGGTGCCTGGAATGGGTGCTTAATAAATGTCTGAATTGAGATTTCTCAAAACCATTGTGATTCCAGCCCATTTCTGTGAGAAGACGCTGATCCCAGCAGAGCGAGAGGGATGTGGGCTGTCGCGCCCTGTATGTGCGCCTCTGTGTCGTGTAGTGTGCACTCTGTTGGTGCGGCTGACTTTGTTTAAGGAGATGGCTGAAATGATTGACATCTCTGCCACTCTTTTCCTGCAAAGAAATCAGCCTTCAGTGAACAAAAACTGGTCTCTTTGCTCAGCCGTCCTCATTGATATTCATGGACGTATCTGTGTGGCTGTGCCATTTTGTGTTTTTTTTAACACCCTTTCCAGGATGGACCATTTTTATTTTCTCAAAGGTTACATGATTATTTTGAGGATTTCACCTCCGAAATAGTGTATCAGTGAGTGTATCAATTGAGTTCCTTTCATGTTTGTGCACTGGTGATGTCTATAGGCTCAGTCCCCATATCTGTGCTCATGAAGAACAGTAAATCCCTTGTTACAACTTCCTGTTGAAGTAGACCTTCTCCATGCCGACCTCCACATGGAGGTGAGGCCGTGGCTGCTGTGCAGACTGCCCGGGAGGTGGTCCAGGCTGCGTTCCTGAGACTGCCTGCTGTCCCCACTTCTACAGTGTGAGGTCGTGTAGTCTTAGGGTATTGCACCTGTGCCTGAAATTAGAGTTCCTGCAAGATTTGCAGTTGAGTTAGGTTGTTATGTTATAAATCTGCCATAAATTAGTCCATTGACCCTTCGCAGGGTTTGATGCAAAAACATTCCATTTTTAAACACCAAACATCAGTGAGGTGTCAGCAGTAAAATTCTAACAAAATTTTGAGCAGTCTTAAAAATCATGTTGCCTTTTTTTCTCAAAATATTTCCTCTCAGGTAAAGGTTGTGACAGGAAAGGATGGGCAGACTGGTACTCCCGTTGCTATAGCAACCCAGCTTCCGCCAAATGTTTCTGCTGCTTTTTCATCCCAGCAGCAACCATTTCAGGTACTTGTCGATGGTTCTCAAATGTAGCCTCATCCCCAGCTTTCCCTTCATCCAGGTATTTGATCCTTCAATTACTATTTGCTCTTAGCATTTTTTTCCCAGAGCCCATTCCTTATTTTTTAAAAATAAAGAAGTCGTCCTACATATAGAACTTTACAATTAAGTTGCATGAGTGAACAACAACCCAGAGCTAATGCACTACTTTCGTGTTGGCCTGTGCTGCAGTTGTAGCTATAGTGTGCATGTCATCCCGTCCTCACAGTCCTGTCCACTGTGTGCCGGGGCGCCTCGTGTGCTGTGTTTCATGTGGGTTTCTCTGTGTCTCTTCTCTGTACTCTTGAGAACAGTGCAGAACAGAATCAGGAAAAGAAGGTTAAAGCAGGCGACAACTTGGTATTTTCTGTAACTGGAAGAAACACCCTTGTGAAATGTCTGAGATCGTCAGGGCCTCCGGCTCCTGCCTGGGTGTCAGTGAGCACAGACTGGTTATTTTTACATGTTCAGAAATTGAGGTACCCAGTGTTTCATTAATAAAACCAAGGGCCTAAAAGTTTAGGTCTGATTCTAGTAGTTTCAGAATAGATTGTGCTGGGTTCTGAACACAGTTTCATCTTGTGATAAGTTTTTAAGAATTTTATATTTTTAACTTTTTTTAAATAAATTTTTAATTTTCAACTATAGTTGACATATTAGTTTCAGGTGCATAACACAGCAATTAGACTTTTATATAACTTACAAAGTGACTAACTCGGTAAGTCCAGCACTCACCTCGTACACCATACGTAGTTATTACAATGTTATTTTTACTTTTAACTTTGATACAATTTCCCACCTGTTTAAAAACTGCAGTAATTGTACAAAGAGCTCCCCTTACCTCCCTTACCCAAGTGTCCCTGTTGCTAACTTTCTGCCCGTTTGCATCACCTTCATCCTCTCTGTTGTATACATGCATACACATCTGTCTCCTGAACTGCTGGAGAGGAAGTGGCAGATACCCTGTCATGCACTTTGTCCCAAGATACTCTGCGTGTCCTGGGTGCATGTGTCTCTGGCCTGGCCGCGGCATAGTGTCCAACTCAGGCAGCTGTTGCCTGTCTGAATTCGTCCTTTGTGGTTTCTCCTGCAGTCGGGGGTCCCTTGTCTTCCTTCATCGGGGCCAGCCCCCCAGTCTCTCAGGGCCTTCCCATTTCTGAGGGGTCCAGGCCAGTCACTTCCAGCATGTGCTGTGACGTGGTCTTGTCTGATGTTGCCTTGTGTCTAATGCAGACCGTGCTATTTTGAAAGAGAGATTCCCCAGGAAGGACGCTGGGTCTGGCTCGGGGCCATGTGAGGAGGCCATAATGCCGACATGTCCTGTCACTGGGCCACACGGCTTTTCCAGTGGAAGGTCATTCTTTTTCTTTGGGTAAATAATAAGTAATTTTGGGAAGATACTTTGAGACCATATATAACTATCTAGTATCTGTTAAATTTTTGACCATTAATTCTAGCACCCATTGATGAGTCTTACCAGAATCAATTTTCACCTTAGAGATTGCAAAATGGGTTTTCTAACTCCATCATGGCTTTTATATGTGTTAGTTGGCATTCTACTGTAATGAGCTTTCTTTTCAGTTTCCGTATTTGTATATGGATTCTTATTTTCATTAGTGGGTTATAACATGTCACTAATAGTATTTATTCATTTGTTCATTCACACTTATTTAATCGGCAGCATTTACTCTTTTTGGTCTGCAGTTCCAGGAGTCCCGACAGACACATAGAGCAGTGTAACTGCAGTTAAACAGAAGAGCTCTGCCATCCCCCGGAGCGCTCCCTCCTGAGCCTCTGTGTGGTCAGGTCTCGCCCTCCCTTCACCTCCGTCTGCACCTCTGTGATTCTGCCTTTTCCAGGACGAGGGATAATGGAACCATTCCATCATTGCCTCTCATTCTGGCTGCTTGCCGTTGGCACAACACATTGCAGAGGCCCCACGTGCCTGCACGTGCCAGCAGTCTGCTTCTGTCTTGCCGAGTGCTGCTCATGTGTCCTGTCACCTGGAAGGACAGTTGGGTTGCCTCCAGCTTTTGCCACTTAGGGATAGAGTTGCACTGAATGTCCAGATACAGTTTTTCATGTGAACACAGCCGTTATCCATCTGGGTAAACACCTGGACAGATTGCTGGGCTGTTAAGTGTACTTCCAACTCCTCAAGAACCCGCCCACCTTTCCCACAGTGGCTGTGCCGGGCCTCGCTCTCCCCAGTGCTCGTGGCGGTCAGCTTGGTGCTTTTGTCGTCGTCCTGACACTAATGTAGGGGTTTAAATTGTATGGCTCTGAAGACTAACGGTGATGAATGCATCTCCGTGTGTTCATTTGACGTTTGTGTATCTTCTTCAGGGAAGTATCTGTTCCTTTCTTTCACCCATCTTTTTTTTTTAAGATTTTATTTATTTTTAGAGAGGGGAAAGGAGGGAGACAGGGAGAGAAACATCAGTGTGTGGTTGCCTCTTTCGTGCCCCCTACTGGGGACCTGGCCTGCAACCCAGGCATGTGCCCTGGTCGGGAATTGAAATGGCAACCCTTTGGCTCACAGACTGGCACTCAGTCCACTGAGCCACACCAGCCACGGCTTTCACCCTTCTTTTTCATTGCATCGTTTGTTTTATTGTGGCACAATAATCTGGATATGTTTTTTGTCAGATATAAATTTGCAAATTTTTTTTTGTTCTGTGATTTACCTTTTATACTGTTTTTACAGAGCAAAAGTTAAATTTTGATATGTTTTTTTTTTTTTCAAATTTTTTTTTTCTTTTACGGATTGTGCTTTTGACATCATATTGAACTGGCATTTTGTCCAACCCAAGGTCACAGAATTTTCTCCTGTATTTTCTTCTAGAAGTGGTGTAGTTTCATATTTTACATTTTGTTCAGTGATTCATTGTGAGTGAAGTTTTCTATGACATGGTGAGCATGAGTTCATTTCTTTGCTTGTAGATATCCAGTTGACCCAGCACCTACAAAACAGACCATGCTGGACATGTCGAGTTGACTTTGTGTGTGCCAGGGATCCGTCGTGTCCGTTTGTGTGGCTCTTCAACTGTGTCCTTCCCAAATTGTTGGTGACTCTAGTTCCTTTCCCTTTTTGATGTCCATACACCCTCCTGCCAGCGTTTTGACTGGGATGGCACTGAGTCCACTGACCAGCATGGGGAGCAGCACCTGGACAGCATGGTTATCTTCCCGTTCCAGAATGGGCTGCGTCTCTTCATTTGCTGTGGGCCTCTCTGTTTTCCTTCTTCTCTGTGGTGTGGTTTTTAGCATCCCAATCCTGTATGTGTTTTTAGATTTACACTCAAGTATTCCAGTTTTTCTGTGGCATTGTGCTTGGTACTTACACTTAAAAACGTTTGCTGTTCATTGCAAGTATGTAGGAATGCAGTTGATTCTTTGAACCTGTATTCTGCAGCATTGCTAAACTCATTTATTAGTTTCAGGAGCTTTTTCTGTAGGTTTCATGGGCTTTTCTACAGAGAGAATCATGTCTGCAAAGAAAATAAGATTTATTATTTTTTTCCCCTATCTCTATGTTAATTTTGTTATCTTGCTGTATTGCACTGGCAAAGACCAAAGTGGGAGTGGTGAGAACAGACCTTCTTCCCTTCTTCCCAGTCTACATCAGGAAAGCATTTACTTTTTCCCATTGGGCCTGATGTTAGCTGTAGATTTTGTAGGTGTCCTTTATCGGGTTAAGGAAATTCCTTTAATTCTATTATTTATCATGAATGGGTGTTGAATTTTGTCAAATGTTGTTTCTGCATCTATTCCCGTGACCTTGTGGTGTTTTTCTTCTTGGGTCTGTAAACGTGGTGAATCATACATACTGAGGTGTGTTTTGTGAGCAGGGAATGCATGCATCTTGAATGTGACAAGTGCCTGTGGAACCCACATGCCTGTCAGGCTGTCCACTTCCATCACGTCCCCTGTGTCCCCTGTGAGTCATCTGCTGCTCAGCTTCCCCGGCCCCTACTATTCTCGATGCTAAAATGATCTGCACTTTGGCCAGTTGGAGCCCCTCCAAAGTGGCTCTGGCACGCTTCCAACTCCCCTTCCCCGAGACCTGCTCCAAGCACTTTCCCTGGGAGCTCTCCCTTCCTCCAGGCACAGAGGTTCAGGCCCATTGTGCACAAGGAGCAAGCAGCCTGCCTCCTGCTGGTGGGAAAAATGAATCTGAGCCCAGGGCTCAGGGGATTCTTGTGAATTTGATACAATGGAAGACAAAAGTTGCTAACTCAGAGGCTGTCAGAGTGTTGACTCCTGGGCACCTCCCTGGGAGTGTGCAGAGGAGTGTACCACATGGGTGGTTGTGTGGGCCACACTGGTAGGGATTGGCATGGAGCTCTGGGGCGGTGGATGCAAGGAGGGCCTGCAGGCTGGCGAAGGTGTGCAGTCTCCACGGTGACTCCCTGTCACACTCACCAGAGGTCTGCGAACTACACTGGATAGAATCTGATACGACCAGAGGACTCTCACCACTGCGCCTGGGGGTGAGCGTGGAGGTGTGGTGTCGAGGAGGTGAGCGTGGGCAGACCCTTTGACCAGCAGGTGCTCTCAGGACACTCCCAGGTTTGTGGCCAGAACCACGTGCAGTGATGTTCCTGGCAGCGTTGTCTGTGGAAGCCCCAAACTGGAAAGAACCGGAATGTCCACTCATAGCAGCCAGGCAAACCCGAAACTGTGCACCCTCCACAGGGAATGCCAACAGGAGTTGCCAGTTACAGCTCAGGGCCCTGCGTAAGAGCTGATCTCCACAGTGCCCTGTGCCACCCCTGGGCTTCCAGGAGAAGACAGGGACAGAATTTGTCAGGGACAGTTCACCAGGAAGCAGACCAACAGATGCTGTGCGGAGCTGGCGCCGCAGGTGAGGGCTCTGCTGGAAATGTTCCCAGGTCAGCCGCTGGCCTGCGCGGGTCCGCAAAGCAAAGCATCAGCTTGTGAGCTGAGCCTGGGGACGACTCAGTGGGTGACTCCTGTGTGGTTGCTGTCTTCAGCTGTGCAGATGAGGTTTCCCACGCCCCCTCAGCATTTTATGAGAAAAACTTCAAACAGGGAGAAAGCTGGAGTGTTTGGTGAACACCTGTGTCCCACTGAATCCAGGTTAACTCTTCCTGTGCTTTCAAAATTGCATGTCTGTGTTAGCGTCTGTTGTGTGTAGGGCACACTTCATAGTAAAAAGGCTTTAGGAGACTAAAAGGAAAACTGAGAAGTCTCCTTGTGAGTTGCAGATTTCCGAGGCGCACATGAGCGGATGTATAAGGAAATGGGAAATAGGGATCTTACAGTAATGGGTTGAAAGGAGAAACACCCTTTGTTATCTTTTAGGAAAACCTCAGCATAAGTTTTCTATTTACAACCCATTGTAGAATTTTTATACTGACCAGTTTACGTGGACTCATGAAACCCCGGAAATGGATCTGGAGTGCCTGTCTGCTTCCACAGGCCCTGGTGGCTGGGGAGGGCAGAGGCACCGCGTGTGATGGGGCACGCCCACACATTTGTCTAGGGGGAGAACCGCCCAAGGCTTCCGTCAGAGAAAAGGACCAGCGTCAGAGAAAAGGACCAGCGGCCTGCAGTTTCGCAGCTTTGTGTTGCAGCACTTAGATGCCAGTCGGCGCAGTGCGCTCACGTGAACCTTATTTCACTTAACACACCTTCATGTTTTACTCACTTTTAATCTCACTCTAACTGCTCCTAATACCCCCATTGCTTTGTGGAACTGGAATTCATTTGCACCACTTTTCTATTTTAGGTTCTCTCTATTCTACCTTGTTAAAGACTCAGGAGCAGCGTCAGTGATTGGGGAAGTCCGCGTCTGGTGCGCACCCTAGGTTGTCATTAGTGATTGGCTCACACTGTTGCTAGAAATACGCAAGTGCCTCCGGCGTTGTTCAGGCCTTGCTGCACTGTTAAGCATTCTCCAGAGAGTTTAAGACAAAGTCTCAGGGTGAATTTTATTGTTTGCAACCGATTATAGGATTTTTATTGTAAGCTAGTCTGTTGCTAGTTAAGCTCTGGAAATGAACCGAGAGGATTGCTCTCTTTCTGCTTCCCAGGTTTGAAGGGTGTTTCTGGAGTGTGGTTACTATATACAAAGTAACACTTTTTATTACAGTTATTTAGATCTGAAAAACCGTCTTCATTGGAGATTATTTTTTAACGACTCTGATGTTAGAGAAAATGAATACTCATAGTTCTGTAACTTTGCCCCAACCATTGTCTTTCATTCTGACACACGTGCTCGCGTGTGACTGTGTGTAGGTAAAAGTTCACAGGTGTGAAGTGGAGGCACACCTTGTTTCAATGGACACACGTTCAGGAAGAAAGTGCTTTTCTCTCTGTCACCTGGGCCCACCTGGGGTCATCTAGTCTCGAGTCCTGCCCGTGGGCTGTCAGTCCTGGCGAGGGGCTCACTCTCTCAGTGTGTGCTTTTCTGCTCGTTCAGATCGGGCAGAAATCCACCCCAGTCGCTGCCAACTGCAGCCTCCGGGCTTCACTTCTCCCTGCAGCTCGCAGGAGCTTGTGTCTTGCTACAGTTGCAGGCGTGTTCGGTGTCTCTCCCAGCCCTTCCAGTGCTCTTTTCTTTGCGCTGTCCAGACTCCCTGGGAATCCTACTGTCCTCAGTGGGTAGAGTCTGTTCTGATGTTCTCGCTTTTAATGTGGGCAGCAGCCAGAGTTCAGTTCCCATCCAAGGGTTTCCCTTTTCTCTGAGAATTTCTTTCTTCTTATTTCAGTTCTGATATGTGATTGGTAGTTAAAATCAAGTTTGTATTTTACAGCCCGCAGTATGTTTCCTGATAAAATAGTCATGAACATGGTGTAAGAGAAACTGAAAATCACCCTGAAAACCAGGAGTTGGGCAGTGCAGGAGTCAGGAGCAGGGAGGTCGGCCTCTCCCCTCAGTGTCTCTGATGAGAAATTTTTACTCTAACAAAGTCCAGCCTATCAGTCTTTTCACAGGGGTCTTCAGTCTTCCAGCACCATGTTGTTGGGAAGGCATCTCATTCCCTCTGGTTGCTCCCAGCCTGCAGTAAGTAGCACAATGGTGGCAGTCACTGCAGCCCCCTGCCTGGCTCCCTGCGCCTGTTGGTTCACCTCTGTTCGCGGATGAGCAGCACAGGCCGTCCTGGTGACTGCAGCCCCAGCGCGCCCCAGGCCCAGGCGCTATTCCAGCTCACTGACCCGCCCCCACGCTGCTGCTCAGCCTTCGGTGCATTTTTTATTTCTGATGTTTTAGTTCTCAGTTCTAGGATCGCCGCTGGGTTTCCTGTTTGAACAGTGCTTTATCTCTGTCCTTCACGATGACGTGTTTTCCTTCTGTCCCAGGCATACTCTTTAGAGCCACTGGCACATCCTCACCGTGGTTCCGGCTGCGGGCAGTCGGCTTGTGTCCCTCCATGGTTTTCAGAGTGTGGCCCATGTCTTCTCGTGGTTGTGTTTTGGAGAGGTTTTGACTTGGGTTTCCAGTGTGGGGACTGGTGGTTGCCGGGAGTCTGAGAAGTGTGGGCTGCTCTTCTCTCACAGCGGCCATGACTGGACGGGAGGACCCGCTCCTGCGCTCGGTTCTCTGTGTCTGCAAGGTTCCGGAGGCAGTGCTGTTGACGGAGCGAGCGCAGGCCTCCCTATGTCCAGCCTGGTTTTGTGGAGAGTCCCCTTCCTCACTGCTGGCCTCCTGCCCTATCCCGGTGCTCGCAGACGGGACACTGGGCATCTGGGCCAAGCTGGTCCCTGGGGCACAGGTGGGCCCTCACGTTCATGCTGTGAAAGCAGAGCCGCTGCTGGCGTGTGCCGTGCTGCAGGCACTGCGTCTGCCTCTGCGGCGGGGTTTCTGTTTTGTCTGGAGTTGGTGTTTATCTGGACTGTGCTCGGTCCAGTAGGACATACTTGGCCATTACGCAGAGTCCTTCATCAGTTTCTTTATTCAAAAACTCTTTTTCTGATTGTATAAGTAATACATGTTCATTGTGAAATGTCTGGAAAACTTAGAAAGGTGCACACACACACAGATGATAAATTCCTTATAATTCTTTCCCGAGAGGTAACCACTGTTCACTTATCATCTGTTTTTCAACTCATTCTTACCCTCGGCCCTTCCCTCCCTCCTTCCTTCCCTCCCTGTTCCCCAAATTCCTTAAATGTAACTGGGTGCTTACTCTCCCCTTCAGGCACTCTGAGCCTGTCCCCACAGGAGGCGGTGGCTCGCAACCTGGCTGCAACTGGCTGTGTCGTGTCCCCTTCTCAGGCTGCAGGGTCAGCAGCCCCCATGTGGAACAGTGACTTTTGCATTTAAAATGCCTCACTAAATAGAGTGGTCATCGTTGAATTAAAAAACAAGCCACTCGTAGCCATGGGACATCATCCTTGGCGTTTAAAGTGCTACCGCAAGGGTGGTGCAGACGTGGGAGGTGCAGGCACCCCAGTGTGGCCCTGCCTCGGCCAGCGGCTTCTCATTCAGTCAGTCAGAGTCAGTGACTCAGTGTCCCTGTTTCATACACCAAGTGTGCCAGGCAGGGTGACGCCTGTCCAGGCACCGTTTTGAAGATTCAAGTGAATCAGACTTGTTAATTGGGGTTTTAGTGTTATTTTCCTGTAGGAAAACAGTTCCAACCTTTCTTTTCATTGTTCAGCTTTTGTTTTGGGGGTAAGCAATGCCAGGTGGGGAGACTGGCCAGGGAGGCTGAGCGGGAATCTGTCTCGGACTCCCGCCCCTCAGCGCCCACCTGTGTGCTGTGCATAGGCCGGCTCTTGTCAGGAAGGCTGTGGGCTCGCACTGGTCTGCAGTTCCTTTTAAAACCAGAATGGTTGACTTTCACAAGCCCTTTCTTGCTTCCAGAGGTAAGTTAGAACTTTGAATTATTTATTATGTAGAAATATACATTGCGTGTGTATATTTAAGTGCATTGGTAGATAATTCTTATTAAAAAGGAATGAGGTCAGTGGTTGGGGCAGTTGTAGTAGTTTTATCCATTGTTGCAATGCTCTTAAATGACCCAAGCCTGATTCTTTCATTGTTTTTCAGCAGCAAGCCCTCGCAGGGACCCTGGTGGCAGGGGCTGGAAGTGCAGCAGAAACGGACCCCTTTAAGAGGCAGACGGCGGGGCCCCCAGCAGGTAAGTCTTGAGCCCAGGACCCAGTTTGCTCCTCGCTCCTCGGTGGGGCTCACTGCTCAGGGGCCACAGGTTTCTAGAGCATGGTGGCTGAGGAGCTGGGTCTGATTCATTTCCACTTTGAAAGTTAGTTGTCCTTGTGGGGAGTGTTTCTGTGAATGTTCACGGAGCCAGAGGCCCCAACTCACCAGTAGAGCAGGCGTCTCGTGTGCTGCTGTTCCCGGTGTACCCTCTGGGCTCCTTTAGTCCTCGTGGTGCGATAGGGTGTCAGACCATCTGCTCTTCCAAGTTGCCATTCATTCTCTCAGACTGAGTTTTTCCTTCAAATTACAGACTTAATACATTTTACATAAAAATTTTAAACTGTTCAGAAGGTGTCACTTAACCTACCTCTGGTTTGGTGTTTCCTGCCCTCGTCCTAGCCACAGAAGTAGCTGCTGGTAGCGTTTGTGCATTTCTACACTCCATCCACACAAGCTTCATGAAACATGTCGTTCTCAAAGCCTTCAGCTGTGATCACATATGCACTGTTGTCTTTTTTCTCTTTTTTAAGATTTTATTTTATTTTTAGAGAGAGGGGAGGGAGGAAGGAAGAGAGAGAGAATCATCAACTGGTTGCCTCTTACATGCCCTCAACTGGAGACCTGGCCTGTAACCCAGACATGTGCCCTGACCAGGAATTGAACCAGTGATCTTTTGGTTTATAGGCCAGTGTTCAATCCACTGAGCCATACCAGCCAAGGCTACATTGTTGTCTTTGACACTGACTAGGCCATCTTTCCCATCCACGGGCCTTGTACTTTTTAATGGCTGCATAGTATTCCATTGCACAGGTGATTCTGTCTTTATTCTTCAGACTGTGGTCAGTGTTCATTTGTTAGTACCACCTGCTCTCTGTTATAATCAACACAGGGTTGATCACTAGTTTTACGTTTTTTCCGTGTTTGTCGGTATGTGTTAAGGAAAAACTCCAGAAATGAAACTGCTAGATCAGCAACTGTGCATTTAACTGCTGGCAGTGTTCAGTGACCCTCCAGGGGGCTGGCCCATTGTCCAGTCCCGTCGACAACTCCTGCTTCTCACACATTTGGGCCACTTTGTTATGTTTAGTCTTTTAACCTTTGTGGATCTGATGGGTGAATATTAAATCTCTTGCTTTGATATGGAGTTAATTTTGATAAGGTTGCTCAGAACTTTTCCCTGTGAATTAACCTTTTGTGGCTCTGTCCCTCTGCAAGCTGGTTTTCCTTTGCCCGTGTTGTGTGTCTGGTTTCCATGCTTTGCATGTCACTGTGGAAGCTTTCCAAATGTTGAGTAAACCAGCCACGTGCCCATCATGTGTGTTGCAAGTATTGTCTCTTAGGTTGTCGCTTGTCCTTTGCCTTTTTTAAATGCTTTTCCTTATATTTGCAAATTTTTAATGAAAAAAATATTTATCAATCTTATCTTTTATGGCTTCTGAATTTTGGTTCATGCATAGAAAGGCCCCCCTGTTCAAATACTATAAAAACACCCATGTTTTTTCTGCTACTTTTGTGGTTTTATTTTACATCAAACTGCACCTTTTCTGAAAATTATTCTAGAGCAGTCTAAGCGACCTCGACTTGAAGTGGGTCACCAAGGGGTAGTTTTCCAGCACCCAGGGGTGAATGCAGGAGTTCCTCTCCAGCAGTTAATGCCGACAGTTCAAGGTAAGACCCAGCGCCAGAACCAGCTCCTGTAGCTCAGAAGGAGAGAGTGCGGAGAGGTCTAGAACCTGCAGCAGACTAAAGCGCGTGCAGTCGAGCTGGCGCGGTTGAAGTGGCTCCTGAAATTGGGGTGTTCTTGAGCCTCGGTTAGCGCAGTGTGAAGACCCCCATCCCGGAGGCTAGTTCTTGTCCCTTTAACGAGCCACCCATGTCCTTGTCCTTGGGCTTCTCTCCAGTCTCCACTCCTGTGTTTGCGTAGTTGCTGCCACGGTAGGGACCCCTGTGGTTATTCGATGCTGTCCTGCTTGGTGCTAACTTGCAAAGGTCCAGCTCCTTCTGTCCTTTTTTGTGTGCTCAGTTATAACATTAGGTCTGATATAACTCAGATTCCCCACCAGTGAAACGTCCCATTTGCATGTGCGATGGTTTTGAGGGACGGGTCTATGACAAGCCCTGGGAGGTAACGTCTGACTCATTATTGACACTTCTGAGCTCTGGAGTCAGTGCCGTTGGGGCCTTCGCTGTCTTGCAGGAGGGATGCCTCCCGCCCCCCAGGCTGCCCAGCTGGCTGGACAGAAGCAAAACCAGCAGCAGTACGACCCGTCCACAGGGCCTCCGGTGCAGAACGCCGCCAGTCTGCATACACCGCCACCGCCGCTGCCTGGCAGGCTGCCCCCAGCCGGCCTCCCAGCTGTGCCCCTGCCGCCTGCACTGCAGTTCCCACCACAGCCACCCATGGGGGAGCCACCGACACAGCTGCACGTCCCTGCAAAGGCCCAGCAGCCCAATGCCCCCCTCCCTACACCCCCCATCGGCCAGCTACCTGTGCTTTCGCAGCCGACACAGCCAGCCCTGCTCAGCCAGGGGCCCGGGAAGGTGCAGATGCAGGCCCCTCTGCTGCCATCCCAGCCGCAGGTACTCTGGGCCTTGGGCTCTGTAGGAGGGTGGAAGGGCAGGAGGCAAGTATGATGGGAGGGTGCACGTGCTGCTGTCTGATTTCTCCATGTGTCACGTGACTCAGCCAGCAGTTGAGAGGTGACTTATTTGTAAAATAAGTAAGGTCCATAATCACAGTTGTCATTACTGACTCATCAGAAAAGCTGCACTCAGAGCAGGGAGCCATGCAAAGGGCTTCGTGGTCCCTGTCCTACTTGATGTGCTGAGTGCAGCGCAGGTTGGGGGCCAGGGCCTGTGTGATTGGGGCAGAGACGAGGCTGGGGGGTGGCAGGGCTGCTCCAAACCATCTTCCAGGCTCCCCTGAGGGCATCCCCCACTTCCCCGCTTCAGAGAGCCCCTCCCCCCTCATTGACAAGGCCTTTCAATTCAGCTTCTTTCTGGTTTCTTGAGACTTATGGCAGAGCTTGATCTTCTTAAAACAGTCAGAGCCACCATTTCCTCACTACCGACCAGGTGTCAGGTGGTGTGGTGAGCACATAGTCAGCATTCTTATACCTGGCGGCCCTATGAGGTAGAGTCTTTATGGTCTCCATTTCACCTGTGAAAAAGCCGACGGTCAGAGGCCGTGCATCTTGGCTGGTGACTGGAGGCGCTGTGATTTGCTGCCCTGTTCATGTAAGTGCATGTCGAAGCTCTGTCCACCTGCTGGAGAGGGAGGGTGCCCACAGGCAGGAAGGCAGCCTTTCCAGGCGTCCCTGGCTAGATCTCCGTGGCCATGAGTCTCGTGAACATGTGCTGACTTCAGGCAGCGCTGAGGCCTCTTTCGGATCTGCTTACCTGCCTTGTTGAAGGACCAGCTGTGGAACATGATTGTTGAGAAGACTCCTACAAAACCGGCAGAAGCCTGCCCCTCCTCACCATGGGGTTGGAAGGCTGTCTCTAGGGCAGAGAGAGGGAGCATCATGGGCCACAGGCTTCTCAGCCATGAGGTTCTTACGGCTCCACTGCTGACCCCCAGCAGGAGGAAATCGCTTCGCATGCAGAGACAGCCCACGTGCTGGAAAATGCGTGGCTTGGGTTGCGAACCTGCTGTATTTTGCATCTTCTGTCCTTGGCCCCCCAGGCTGTGGCAGCGCCTGGCCTGCCCTACTGTCTGCTGCCCCACTTCCTTCCTGATGGGCTAACCTTCATCTTCAGCGGGGGCGGGGGTCCCATCACTATGCCTTGGTCTCTGCTGCACAGACAGGACTGTCACCTACAGCCAGCCATGGGAGGGCTGTGTAGTGCAGCTTGCCCTCCACGGGGAAGAGGCGTGATGAGTGTCTGGTAGTTCTCGATTAAGGATAGCTGACACGATGGCAATGCTAAAAAAATCATCAAAAACAGAAAGGCTGGAAAAGGCAGAAAGAGGAAAAGTCTGAGACAAGACAGCAGGAGCAAGTACATGTCTGCGAAGGGATCTGCATGGCCGTGCGCGGCAGCAGGGCGGAGCTTGGGCGGGAGTGTGTGTCGTGTGCTCGTTCGGCGCTGCTTTGGGGACAGGCCATTGCTGCCCTCACCTGTCACCTGTTTTCTACCTGCCAGACGGTGACATCTGCAAGACCACCCACAGACCCCACGCAGCCCTGTACACGGCCCCTGCCCACCTCCTCCACCTCGTCCGTCGCTCCCGGCAGCATCTCAGGCCCAGGACCCTCACCCGCACGGGCCTCCCCGGTGAACAGACCCTCTTCAGCAGCCAGCAAGTCACTGTCTCCAGTCACCTCCCGGTCCCCAGGGGCAGCTGTGTCGGCCCCCTCAAAACCACAGAGCCCAGCGCAGACTGCGGCCGCTCCCCAGGACAGTTCTCAGGACAAACTGGCAGAGCAGATGGCACTGGTGAGGGGCCAGCACCTTCTAGCCTGTGATGCACAGCTTCTTTCCTCTCGGGACACAGCAGCTGGCAGCCACTTACCCAGCAGCGAGCATAGGCGGCATGCTTTGTGGTCAGGGGGACACAGTGACACCAGTCGTGTGACCTGTGCTGGGGGAGGGAGAGTCCTGTGGAGTCTTTCCTGTGCTGAAGGCAGCAGCCTGCACCGCTGTCGTCACAGGCTGTGGGTGAGGTACTGTGAGGTGGCGTGTGTCATCATCTGGGGGACAGTGCTCAGGGCCCCCATTTTGGTGAGGGTCACAGCCCAGCTGATGGCTCTTGCTGTCCGTTGGGGGCCTAGGCAGTTACTCTGTTCAGCTTCATTAGAGGCATTAAAAGAAACAGCAAAACAGGGATGTGGGGCCAGGCTCGTTTGGTCTTTCCACCTTCCCAGTGGGGTCGGAGCAGATGCCAGGCCTGTGTCTCTTCCCTTGTGAGTGTGAGCGTGGGCCATGGCCATGGCTCTGGGATGGCAGGCCCTGGACCGTCGTCTGCCTGTTCCTTCTGACCTCATGTCCGAGACTTAACCTTTGCTACTGAGACGGCCAGGCAGCAGGTCTCACAAGTGTGGGGTCTGAGTTAGGGGGTGCAATGAACGACTCCATGCTGCCCACCCTTCCCCGCAGGAAAACCAGATCCATCAGCGGATAGCTGAGCTGAGGAAGGAAGGCTTGTGGTCCCTGAGGCGGCTGCCAAAACTGCAGGAGGCCCCGCGCCCCCGCGCTCACTGGGACTACCTGTTGGAGGAGATGCAGTGGATGGCCACTGATTTCGCCCAGGAGCGACGGTGGAAGGTGGCTGCAGCCAAGAAGGTGGGTGAGACGGGACCCGCGGCTGTCAATTCACTTGAAGGTGCTGGGGACTCAGTGCCGTGAGCTGCGTGTCTCCTCACCCAGCCTCTGATGGCCTTCAGGGCACGCAGGGCTGTGTCTCAATAAGATGGGGTCATCCCGGGCTGAGAACATGTTTAAGAAACTTTTGTGCCTTTCTTAGAGCACGATGTGACACAGACTAACATGGGGCATTCTCAAACTTTTACTTGCCAGCTCATCAGGACAGTGGCACGTCATCACGAAGAAAAGAAGCTTCGTGAAGAAAGGGGAAAGAGGGAGGAGCAGAACCGATTAAGACGGATTGCTGCTTCGACCGCTAGAGAAATAGAGTATTTCTGGTCAAATATTGAACAGGTAAATACGACATCTTACCAGGGTCCTGAGACCTAGGCTGTTGGGGCTGGCGATGAAGCAGACCCCACGGTGTCCCCGAGAACGTTGCGCAAGGGTGGGTTCCCTCCCCGTGGCCCTTGCTGTGCAGCTGCTTAGAAGAGGGGTCTTGCTCTGCTTCTGGCTACTTGTGGACATGAGTGGCTGCTGCCTGTGCTCTGTGTCTGCCGCTCCCCAAGAGACCCTCCCATGGCTCCTAGGGGCGGGGGTCAGGTCACTAAGGGAGCTTCTCTTCAGAGTGGTGTCTCCCACTCCCTTTACCCAAAATTCAGACCTTGGTACCTGATGGGGCCGGGCAGGTGCAGTGAGGTAGTGAATCACTGGGACCCCCGCCTGTGTGGGTAGGTTCCCATCATAGCGCATCCGAGAGCCGCCTTAGCTTACTCCTCTGTCATGTGCTTCTGTGTTTAACTCCTGCATTTAGGTCGTGGAAATAAAACTACAAGTTGAATTAGAAGAGAAAAGGAAGAAGGCCTTACATTTACAGAAAGTTTCCAGGAAAGGTATGATACTTCCAAAAAGACTAACCTTTTTCAGATTGGACTCGGTCCCAGTCCTGTGCTCACCGGGCCTGGTGACAGTGGGGCTTCCCCGAGAGGCTGTTTGCTCAGCAGCCACACATGACCCTGTGGTGCCTGATGGCCATGGTGCCCTCGGTGCTTCTGCCCTATTGTGTGTTTTCATGCTTTTGATATTTGCTGGTTGAGTCGACTTTAGGCTTGACCAGCTTTGGGGTGCTCTCAAAATTGAGGCCTAAGCCTGTCCCCTTTGGCCAGTCCCCAGACAGGGAGGTGGACTCCTTGAGGCGTGTGCCCCAAGGAGCCTCTGTGAGTGGCTGGTGCACTTCCTCGCTGTACCTCGCGGCGGCTACCAGTGGCAGGGGATGGGTGGAGGGAGGGCATGATGACTCCCACTTTACTGGTAAGGAAGCAGAGGTGGAGAGGTGGCCACTGCTGAAGTCACTGAGCTGTGAGACTGATGGATCATAAGCATGGAGCTTCGCTGTGGCCCCTCTGTTACTCTCCAGACCAGAGACATCTCAGCACCGAGGGCTTGAGAGCTGCCCGTGCTCTTGCCGGGGTAGCAATGCAGATGGCCCTGCGTGGCTGCCCTGGGTCACTAGCGGCGGGGTGGGACCCACTGTCTCCTCAGCAGAGATGTCAGACACCCTTGACGTGTGTGAGGGGTGTCCCCCCATAGCTGTAGTGAAGCGGACCGTGTTCCCTGTCTCTCTAGGAAAGGACTTGAGACCCAAGGGACCTGACGCGTTCCCGGAAAGTGCTCTGGTAAGTGCAGAGCTGTCCCTGCTGGGTGTGAGGGGGAGTGGTATGAGTCTACGTGTATGGTGGAGTCCCTGTTTTTACCTGGAGACCCTGGAGATGACGGGTGTTACTCCCCTTCACAATAACATCCACCTCCCTTGGGGGAGAACTGGTTCTCTGCAGTGCTAGGCTCCTGGGGCGTTTCCGCCATTGCCAGGGCCTTTCCTGGCACCAGAGGCCTGATGGTAGCACGCTTGTCGCAGGTTCCCAACGTCCTCTGAGGTGCACGTCAGACAGGCACGTTGGCTCGGGTGTTCACCTGTGCTTGCAAATCGTGTGTGTGAGGGTGCGTTCTGTTTCAGGGTTCAGGAGTACCTGGAAGAAAACGGAAAGCCAGCACATCCCTCACTGATGACGAAGGTCTGTCCTGGTGCCCTTTCCTCTCCTCTCTGCAGGGCCCTGAACTCACACGCAGGGTGCCCACTCATGGTGACCATGACCAGGAGTGGCTGGGGCCGTTGCTGGCTGGGTGCCGCAGGGTGGTGGGCTTTACGGGGAAGACACAGAGTACTTGCCTATGGAGCAGGGGGAGCCTAGGACTGAGGGTGCGCTCTGTTCCAGGGAGAGGAGCCGCAGGGAGTGCTGACGGGAGGGGCCGGCGGGGGGCTGAGGCTGGCGGGGCAGAAGGTGAGGCCCTACTGGGCAAGGCTTCAGGTGGCGAGACAAATGGCTGTAGATGGTCGAGTTCTGTTGGGGGTGCTGGTGGACTCTTCTGTGCCAAGGGCCAGTCTCTGTTGGGAGTGAGGTGCAGGGCCGAGGCTCCTTCAAGACAGTGGCTAGGACCTTGTGGTCATAGATGATGGCAAATCCATAGTGACCCCAGACAGCGTGCTGTGCATTCCTCTGCAGCTGGCTCAGCAGGCAGATGAGTTCCCTGCGCCCCGTGTTCTGGTCTCAGTGGGTTCGTCATCTGCAGACTTAACCTGGGATATTAGAAGGCGCGGGGCTGACGCAGTTCTGAAGCCTGGTAGTGTTTGATGCAGTGCTGGCTGTCTGTCTCATGACATTGGATGGTCCCCATTGCAGTGGAGGACGAGGAGGAGACCATTGAAGAGGAGGAGGCGAATGAAGGGGCTGTGGACCACCAGACAGAGCTTTCTACTCTAGCCAAGGAAGGTAGGCCTCGGGCACCCTGCCAGAACGCTCTGACACGTCGAGTCAGCACAGGTAGAGGCGTGTGTGAGGTAGGAGAGCACCCAGGCCTTGGGCTCCATGTGACCAGCTATACTGCTGCGCTTGGGAAGAGTGCCAGTTGCCCTCACCGCGCCATGACTATAGCCTGGACCTGGTGTTGGTCACTTCTGCAGCTCTGTTCCCAGCACCTGTGCCTGTCCCTGAGCACGCTGCTCTGTTTGCGTGTATCAGAGCCTCACACACGTCCTCCGTAGGTCCACCCACTCGCCTTTTCGCTCAGCACATCTCTGGAGTCGCGTCCACGTCGCTGCGTGCTGTGTGAATGTGCTGATGCTCCTGCTGGGCAGTGCTCCATGTGCTCGCCCGTCGCAGGTAGTGTGCTGGGCTCTTGGCGGCCCCTGGGTGTCACCTGTGGCAGTGGAGAAGCTGGGCTGCAGGACGTGTGCGCGCCTGGTCTGCTTTAGAAGACTGTGCCACAGTCTTGTGCCGGGTTTTGGGTAGAGTGATGCAGCAAGTTCCACGTCCCAGGAGCCCTTGGTGTCCACCAACAGCCTGTCTGCCTGTCTGGGGGTGAGAAACGGTGTCTCTGTGGGTTTCCTCCTGCCTTTGCCCGTTCTGGTTGTGGGTTTTCTTTCTGCACTTGACTTGTGTCTTCCTCGTATGTCCTGGGCACAAATTCTTTGTCAGTCGTATGTGTGGCAGTGACCTTCCCCCATTTTCATTCACTTCGTGGTACCTTTTGATAAGCAGGTATTCTTAATTTTAGTGTCGTTGGATTGATTGACCTTGTTTATTTAAAAAGCCTCTTTTTATCTCTGTATCAGGGGTGTCAAACTCATTTTCACTTAAGACCCAAGGGACCTCAAAGGGCTGAATGTAATTTTAGGACTGTATAAATGTAACTACTCCTTAACTAGGAGCCAGGAGCTCTACATTCAGCCCTTTGAAGGCAACCGCGAGGCTGATGTGGCTCCCGCTGAAAATGAGTTTGACACTCCTACTCTACATCGTAAGGATGTCTTCCTGTATTGGCTAAAACTTTTTGTTTTTATTCTCAGGCGCATGTCTAACCCATCAAGAATTGTTTTTGTCTGTAGTGTGAAATAAGAGTGTAATTTTTTTTTTTTTTTTTTTGCAAATAGATAACCCACTGTCCCAGGGCAGGTGACATGCCCAT
>PVJI01001959.1:0-124346 GCA_004026765.1 Micronycteris hirsuta | reverse complement strand
GGTCTGCAGTTGTTTGTATGGGAAATAATATAATCGTCAATAAATAACAGAAGAATAAACTTTGTGTTTCGCGTACTCACAACTGTAAACCTACTTTTTGCCCCACTCTGCAGTTTTGAAGTTGCGGTAAAAGGTATCTTCTGAAGAGGTACATTTTTAATTGGTTGCTGGTACACACAGCAGAAATGCACTTGATTCGTGTTCGTCGGTCTTCCATCCAGCAACTCTGCTGAGCTCTGTGTTACGAGCTCTCTGTCTCCAGAGAGAGAGAGAGTTTTCCCTTTGTAGCCCTGCGCCTTGCGTCACTGCCAGCAGTGAAGTGTGGGCCACAGGTGCTGGGGACGCTGGGGATTGTTTTTGGCTCAAAAGGGACGCTGTCAGCGGAAAGGCCGCATGGTGGGAGTCCCATCTGCTGTGCACACCTAGTGCTGCACATCATCCCCCAGCCATGGAGTCGCGCTGTTTGTGTCCTTGTAGAACTTTCTGACCACAGTGAGCGTTGCCGCGGTGACTGTTCCAGCACAGCACTCCCCACTTGTCAGGGATCTGGAGCAGCCTGGCCTGGGGCTTCGGCTCCATCTCCTCAGCCTCTGCCCACATGGCTGCCCCCCCAGCTGCCAAGCCTGTGGGCTAGGGCGGGCCAGCCCTGGCTCATGTGGGATGTCCCATGGGCCACGTGAGCATCCTTGTGTCTTGGTGGCATGGTTTCTGGTCCCCCCAGAGCAAGCCATTCCCTCTCATTTCACACCCCCTTGGCCATCACCCAGGCTGGCCCTGGCCTGTGTGGGAGGGGACCACATGGGTCATGACCAGGGTTGGGGGTGGCCGCCACCACCTGCGTGATGCCCACTCAGGGGTCCTTGTGCCCCTCAGGGACTTTGGAGCACTTTCTTCAGGCAGATGTTCTGCATTTTTAAAAAGTTTGACCCAAGTCTTTAATGTTCTGTCTGATTGGAGTATTTTCTCCCTTCACGCCGCTGAGCTGGCTTCTGTGGGGGCAGGGTGGTCTCTGTGCGCTCAGACTGTCGCCAGACCCTGACCGAGTCTCCTCGTCACGTCACCGTTGTCACGTGGTTCCTGTGGGTCCTCCTCAGCCACCTAGGAAGCCTGTGTATGTTTCCCAGCACTTTGTCCCCAAACGATCAGACACACCACCAGATGGGAAAAGCTTCGTGATGACCCCACGTGTGCCCACTGCTGCGTCCACTCACCACTGTGTCCACCCACCACTGCGCGTTTGCAGCTTCTCAGGCCAGGCTCGTGGCTGTTTGGAGTTGTGAGCAGATGAAGTCCCTGGGTTTTGGTTGGTGTTAGGTGCACGGTGGGTGCCTTTACTGACGCCCTTTTGGGGTGCGACCCTGTGGTGTGTGTTGTTTGGACCACAGACTTCACTGACATGTAGTACACAGGTATGAGTGGGGTTGCACGTGCAGTGTGTGGACACGAGTCTGGGTCCAGCTTCCGGTTATCCCTGGACAGACTCACGGGGCTGGGGAGTAGGAGGTCAGTGATGTTTTAAAGTCCTTCAGTGGCCACAGTGGTTCCTGGATAGTGACACTGCTGCCCCTCACCCCTTGTGTGGAGTGGTTGCGGTGGTCCCCACTCCCCGCCAACACTGCGGTGGGCAGGGGGCTGCTCATGTGATTGGGGACAGATTTGTACCACCTGACTCCCAGAGGTGCTCCAGCCAGCTGGCGCCACTGCTGTGAAGTAACCACCTTTCTTCCTATCATCCTTTCCAGCCGAGTTGCCTCTCATTGATTTGATGAAGTTGTATGAAGGTGCCTTTCTGCCGAATTTCCAGTGGCCCCAACCTCAACCTGACGTTGAGGAGACAAGTGAGGAAGAAGGTCTGTTCTAGTGTCTTCAGAGGATTCAGCTTTCTTTTTTCTTATTGACTGATTAATTGATTGATTTCAGAGAGAGTGGGAGAGAGAAACACAGACTTGTGGTTCCATTTCTCCGTGCATTCATTGGTTGGCTCTTGCGTGTGCCCTATGACCTGGGTGCATCAGGATAATGCTCTGACTGTCTGAGCCGCCCAGCTAGGCCCAGGGGGCTCAGCTTTAAAACGAAGCCCCCCCGGAGGAGGGCATTCAGACAGAGTGTGAGCACGTCCTTCCTTCTCCTTCCGTCTGAAGAAAGGGAAAGCTGGGGACGTATTTAATGTGTAATTTCATATCAAACAGCACTTTATTAAATTCTGTGCTTTCTGTTTCTGTTCATAAACTTGGCATAATCACCAGAGCACTTGACCATGTTGTGAACGATCGGTGTTTCTCCAGACTTAGAAATGCCATTGTTTTATGGACCTAGATTTTTATCCCATTCCCTCAGGCTGTGTTGTGTGTTGAGCACACCGGTTTTAAGGAATTTACTTTTACTAGACATTCCCGACACACAGGCTGCACCCAGACTCTGCTCTGCTCGGTGCACTCTGCCTGCGCGTGGGGCGGTGGGGGGCTGTCAGGACCCCTGTTGCAAAAGGACTAGGGGAGGGGCTGGTAGCCCCCTTACTTGCCTGGACTTGGGGATACTTCTAGTTTGTCCTTTCTTGGGGGGGTGGTCACAAAACCCTTAGGTGCCCATAAATCTGTTGGTAACACCAGCTCCTAATTGGTACAGAGACATTTTGCAGGTTCACCCAAGGACTTTTCAGAGTGGTCCTAGGGTTGATAGTTTGAAGAGTTTGTACCCATTTATCCAAAGAGCGTTGTTAGGTATATGAAGTGCATCAAATAAAAAAAATTGGTGTTGATTTTTGTATTTGATGTATTTCAGTTCTATTTTTTTTTTTCCCTTTTTCTAGAAAAAGGTTAAGTATGCTCATAAAACTATGAAAGCACAGTCGGGGCACATGCCTGGGTTGCGGGCTAGGTCCCTGGTGGGGGTCACATGAGGGGCAACCACTCATGGATGTTTCTCTCCCTCCCTTTCTCCCTCCCTTCCCTTCTGTCTAAAAATAAATAAATAAAATCTTTAAAAAAAAGAAAAACTATGAAAGCAGGTGCAAGTCCCATTTTTCCACTGTTCACAGATGTGGAAGACAACCCAGCTGACCAGGAGGGCCGGAAGGACGTAGTTCTCATTGACTCGCTGTTCATCATGGACCAGTTCAAAGCCGCAGAGAGAATGAGTGTCGGGAAACCTTACACGAAGGACATCGCAGAAGTGACCGCTGCAGCCGAGGCCATCCTGCCCAAGGGCAGCGCGCGGATCAGCACCACGGTGAGGCTCTGTGCTGCGGGGTTGGGGGAGAGGGGAGGGGCTTCCTGCCTCCACGCAGCTGTCCAGGCTGCCAGAACAGCAGCCTTGGACTCTGCTTTCCTGTTCTCTGGAGCCCTTTTTTTGTGGCTTTCCAGTAGGCTTATCATGTGGCCGATTGGACCTCACTTGGCAGAAAATGCTCAGTGATCGTTTTGAGACACGCTCACTGGCATGTCTGTCACTGCAGGTAAAGTCGGGTGTCCCATCCCTGCTGTACGGCACACTCAGGGACTATCAGAAGATCGGCCTGGACTGGCTGGCCAAGCTCTACCGGAAGAGTCTCAATGGCATACTGGCAGATGAGGCCGGGCTGGGGAAAACCGTGCAGGTCATCGCTTTTTTCGCCCACCTCGCTTGTAATGAAGGTCAGTGCTCATTGGAACAGCAAGTGTTGCTGAGACTGAAGCGAAGGCCAGGTGTCTGGCCGAGTGAGGATGGGGCCTGGCCTTTCTTCTCTGTCCCTTTGCTCTGGGCTATGCCTCAGGATCTGAGGGGGCAGGTTGCATGAATGAGCAAGAGACTCTTTCCCAGTCAGCACTAGATGGGAGCCCCACCTGGCTGTGACTGAGGCTTTGTGACTTCCTGAGTCCTACTGCTCATCAGTGTGTGGATAGCAGAGCAGGCGGCCTTGAGCCAGTGTCACCAGGTGCCACCAAGGGCTGGTGGGAAAGCATCCCTCAGTGTGTCCACGAGCACACTGCCCTAGCCTCTGCTGCCCTGTGCTGCCCCTTCAGCCTCTGCATCCACAGCTGCTCTCCTGACACCACTGCCCCAGGGCTGCAGCTTTCCCAGGCCGGCTTGTTCTGCTCGTCTGTAGGTCCTTTTAGTGTGGGTGGTGGTGACATGGTGCCCTGAGCAGTGATGGCCATCGAGGTGTGGGCTGCAGACATTGTTTCTAGGCCTGTCATTTCCATCTTCTTATCTGTTTTATGCTTCCTTTCTGGCACAGAAGTGGAACTTTGTTATGTGCATGTTATTCTATCAGGTTGGCCAGTGAGTTTGTTTTTTCTGTAAGCTGGTTCTAGCAGCGCTTAGTCGTCTTTAACTTTATTTGAAACAGTTCTGTTAGATTGTGTTGTGACAGCTGTCCTATCAGCGTGCACTTTAAAAAGACTTACCAAAATTGGTGAATGTTTTTGTAGCCATTTCAATATTGAAGATGGACAAAGAAAATAAGCAACATTTTCAGCATGTTAAGCTTTATTATTTCAAGAAAGGTAAAAATGCAACAAACTCAAAAAAGAAAAAGATTTATGCGTGTGTGGAGAAGGTGCTGTGACCAAGCCAATGCGTCAGAAGTGGTTTGCGGAGTTTCATGCTGGAGAGTTCTCGCTGGACAATTCTGTGTGGTTGAATAGACCAGTTGAAGTTGATAGCGATCAAAATTTAGGCAATAATTGAGAACAGTCAGCATTACACCATGCAGGAGATAGCTGACATACTCAAAATACCCAAATCAATTTAAGTTACTGGTGAAAATGAAAAATGTGTCTCTTTATGGAAAAAACTAAACAGACTTTTTGGCCAACCCAATAATTGAAAAACCCTAATTTTTTAGAAGAATGAGTTGAAACCAGACATTTTGGGATGGTTTGGGTGTGTTGGCTAGATGTTGGAAGCCACACGAGTGTCAGTGTGACGCTGTGGGGTGTGCCCACAGGGGACAGGGTGTGTCTTGGGCTCCAAGGGCCGTGGGCTGCTCTCTTCTGAGCATTATTCTTTATAGCCAGGGGTTCCTCCCCACGTTCACAGGGGTTTGCCATGTTTCTGAGCAAATATTTCTGTTATTCAATAATTACTCATCCAACCTCTCTTTGCTGAGTGCCTCCTAAGAGTCAGACATGCCTCCTGCAGCAGCTGGGCATGGCAACAGGGAGGGGCCGTCCAAGGCCAGGGGGCATGGTGGGCCGGATGCCTGTGTGCCCCACTGGGCAGATCCTTTGGTCCTGTGTGGGAATGTCCACATACAACACCGTGCCGGTGCCTGGACTCGATAGACGGTGTAGCTGAAGAGCAGATGCTGTATCTTCCTTTATCCACAGGCAATTGGGGCCCTCACCTTGTCGTTGTGAGAAGCTGTAACGTCCTCAAGTGGGAGCTCGAGCTGAAGCGCTGGTGTCCTGGACTCAAAACCCTCTTATACGTGGGCAGCCACCGAGAACTCAGAGCGAAGAGACAGGTATTTAAGTTCAAATGTGAAACAAAACCAGGCAGGAAACCATCTTAATTTCTGTAGGAGACAAATTTCAAAATGTCAAGACGTGCTTATCAGCATAATTATTGTGAGATGCCAGGACCTCAGGATGTTGTAGATCCGCAGCCCCTCACACCTGCCAGGAGAGCCACAGGTGCACGCGGCCTTGTGTCCCGTCCCAGAAATTGAGGTCGTTTCCTTCAGAGCTGAAGCAGACTCTGTGGTCTCTTTCCCTGGAGGCCTACTGGCCCTCGGGCATAAATGAGAAACCGGGTGCTGCCTGAGTGCCAGCGTGCCCCTGTAGTATTGTGTGCGAGGAATATTTGCAATGTGGAGTAAACTTTGGAAGCCTTAGGATTCTCCTTTTCTCTGCCCAATAGTTTCTGCCATGAGATTCTCAGTAAAAGGACATTACAGATCACAGTCTTTCATTGAAGATACATTCTGTCTTAACCTTAGGCCGTTGTGTTGAATAGCATTTCCTGAAGAAGCGATACCTTGAGATGCACTTTTTTACTGTCTCTGGTCACTTGTTCTTTGTTGAGAGGCTGTGATGCAGTCACTGCAGCACAGACCTCCACACTCCTGGCACCCTCTGTGCCGTGCCTCTCCCAGGTCAGGTCCTGGGCAGCTAGCTGCCCTGCAGGACGCTCTCTGACAGTCTGTTTTCCACAGACAACCACTCGTGCCTGAACTGCCGCTGAACTTGTCCATACAAGTGCTCTAGGTTCCTGGAGGAAAGGGTCATAAAAATACACTCTCCGCCCTTTTCTCTGAGGAAATAGCAAGTGATCAAGAAGGGCAGGAGAGCCTGGCTGATGTGGCTCAGTGGATTGAGCGCGGGCTGGGAACCAGGCGGTCCCGGTTCAATTCCCAGTCGGGGCACATGCCTGGGTTGCGGGCCGGGTCCCCAGTGGGGGCCATGTGGGAGGCAACCACACATTGCTTTCTCTCCCTCTCTTTCTCCCTCCCTTCCCCTCTGTCTAAAAATAAATAAATAAAATCTTTAAAAAAATAAAAAAAATAAAAAATAAAATAAAAAAAAAAGAAGAGCAAGAGAGGTGACCGTGGGTGGGAACAGATGGACGCAGAAAGCGGGACCTCGTCACTGCCCGAGATGGAAGGGCAGAGAGATGGGCGAGGCCTTGTTTTGTGTTCCCTAGGGATGGACGGAGCCCAACAGCTTCCACATCTGCATCACATCCTACAAGCAGTTCTTCAGGGGCTACGCGGCCTTCACGCGAGTGCGGTGGAGGTGCCTGGTCATCGATGAGATGCAGCGCGTGAAGGGCCTGAGCGAGCGACACTGGGAAGCCGTGTTCACCCTGCAGAGGTCTGACTGCTAGCCACTCACCGGGTTCTGGGTTGTTGATGGCAGGTTCATTTGCAGGCATACACAGCATTGCCTGTGTCCTTTGTCACAGTGCGTCCAGCCGAGGACACTCAGAGTGTTCATTTAGTTCAGCCCATGTCTTTAAGGCCCCTGGATACAGAGTTGCCCATAAAATTGCCTTGCCCCTTAAACACCTCTGATCCAGCTTTCCATGCTGGGGCTTTCAGACGTGGTCTCTGGTTTGTATGCAGCCAGCAGCGCCTGCTCCTGATCGACGTGCCCCTGCACAATACCTTCCTGGAGCTGTGGACCGTGGTGCACTTCCTCATCCCAGGCCTCTCCAGGCCCTACCTGCACCTTCCTCTGAAAGCGCCGAATGAGGAGAACCAGGACTACTACCACAAAGTGGTCATACGCTTGCACAGGGTATGTGTAACTGCGGTGCACGGAACCCCAGTGTGTGATGAGTTCGCCCCCACACCAGAGGTGCAGCGGGTGTGTGATGATGTCATTCCCAGAGAGAAAGCAATGAGTTGTGTCCTCTCTCCAGGTGACACAGCCGTTTATCCTGAGGAGGACCAAGAGAGACGTGGAGAAGCAGCTGACAAAGAAGTACGAACATGTTCTGAAGTGCCGCCTCTCCAGCCGACAGAAAGCCTTGTACGAGGACGTCATCCTGCAGCCCGGGTGAGCCGCCCTGCACTCGGCCCCCTCCCTGCACCCACTCCTCCTCCTTGGTGGCTCTGCCCGCCTGGCAAACCCAGGTGTGTCAGGTGCACTGCTCCTGCTTCCGTTACCCACAGTATCATCTGGCAGTGTTTCAGTTCAGATGCACACAGGAGAGCGACAGACATAGGACTGACAGACGTAGGATTTTAGGCTTCAGGCTGGCTGTAGCCGCAGAACGGCTGCATGGCCCCCTTCACTGCAGAGGGTCTGTTCAGGTCCCCCAGTGGATGCCTAAAATGGTGCTGGACCCTGTATCTACTAGTCTGTACACAGCATGCCTTTTCACGGCTCCACGAACAGAAGGGTGTTCTCACTGTGGATCTTAGGGACTTCAGCATACCATTTTTTTCTTTCCTTATTAAATCAAGAACGTTTACTTTTCCACTTAAGGAAAAGTAAAGGAAGCACTTTCAGCTTTTCTTTGGCATGTGCACACGACCACCATCACTACCCTTGCTCTTTGGGGCCATTGGAGTAACATAAGGGTCACTGGAATACGAGCACGGCGATGCCAAGACAGTCCTTGGAACTTCTAAGTGGCCAGCAGGCAGGGAGCATCCACAGTGTGGAAACCCAAGACAAAGGGATGGTTGACACCCCCCTCCAGGAGAAAGTTCCTCATGCTGTCCAAAAGAGCACCCAGTTGAACACCTATAAACTGGTTATTTCTGGAACTTTCCATATGATGTTTTTGGATTGCAAGTAGCTGAAACTGCAGCCACATGAAGCCACGGGTGAGGGAGTGCTGTGCTTGGGGTGCAGGCAGCAGTCCGTGTCGTGTGGGGCTGCTGTGTGCTGCCTGCTCCTGTGCATGGGCCTGGGAGTGTGGGGCCCTTGCTCCTCTCTCTGATCTCCCACAATCATTGGGCTCTTTCTGTCACACTCTTCATTTTCCTGAGTTTGAGTTGAAAAAAACAAAAGCATGGAGTGAAAGCCTCGAAGGTGTTAAATCAGTACATCCGCACTCAGTAACACCAGCCACTGTGCATCGGGGGCAGCTGAGGAAAGTCAGTGCATACCCACCAGTTCCAACATGACCTCAGCCTCAGTGGCCATCCGGAACAGACTCCCACGTTTCTGCCAGGTGGCCCCCTGCTACTCACCTGGCTCATGTGTTTGCTACTTGTGGGAGGAAAGGGTGACTTAGTGTGCTGCCCCAAGGCGGCAAGTACAAGTCATTGTGGGGCACAGATGGTGGGGGACCTGGGCTGTGGAGGGAGATGCAGTGGAGGGTGTCCCCTTTACCTCCAGCTGGGTTGTCTCTGCGGGTAAAATGAGGGGGGTGTGGGACGGACTGTGGGTGCATCATGTGGGAAAGCGTTGGTGTCTGCATGGAAAACACTGTCATAAATAGGTTTGCTATTAATTCACACTGTTTTATAGGGTTACTTTTGGAAATTTTAGGATAGAGTATAAGCATGTGTTGTCGTTGGTACAGATTTTTAGTCCTTCCCCTGACAGCATCTCCCAGTGAGCCTTGTGGATGTCCCTCCTGAGCCTTGTGGATGTTCCCGTTGTGGGAGCAGAAAAAGTGCAGGACTGTTAAAGTTGGGTGTTGGTCACATGTTTCAGTGGGTCCTAATGTCACTTGGTGAGGAATCGTCTCAGTGGCGAGAACAGCAGCTCGTGCAGCAGTTAGGACCAGCACCAGAGTGTGTGGGTCCTGTGGAGTCCAGGGTGCTGCCCAGCACCAGGGTGCCCTCACTCCCCAAGGCCGTGCGGGGGCACGGGGCTGCTGTGCACTTGGGGTGATGATACCACCCTCTCCTTGGCTCTGGGACTCCCTGTGTGCCTGCAGGAAAGGCACCTGAGTCTGGGACCCTACTTCTGTCCTGGGCTCTCCTGCCGTCAGCCAGCCCCTCTGTTGGAAACCTGCCTCTCCTCTGTCACCATCCTGCACAGCTCCTCTTACCTGCCCTGCAGGCACTTCCCTTCAGGGTGGCCCCTCCCCCTTCCACAGGTCTGTGTGTGGGGTGCCTCGTCCCACCCTGAGCGGACACAAGGGAACACTCTGTGGGGTGCGCTCACACCTGCCCCTGCAGTGCTCTTCCTGTCCTGGGCCGTGGGCCCCTCATCCTGAGCTGTCAGAGGCTGCCACAGCATCACAGCATACGTCACAGCTCGGCTGGCATTCATCATTGCTCTGTGTGGAATGTCCCCTTTGCCCTGGTCAGGTGCCTCAATTGGTTGGTGTGTCGTCCCGGATACCAAAAGGTTGTGGGTTTGATCCCCGATCAGAGCACATACTCAGGTTGCAAGTTCAGTCCCAGGACGCATATAGAAGGCTGCTGATCAATATTTCTTTCTCTCTGCCTCTCTCTCTGAAATCAATGAATATATCCTTGGATGACGGTTAAAACTAAAATGTTCTCTTTCAATCTGGATGGGGGCCTAGAGAGCTGTGCCCACATCTGACCCTCACCCCTGGCTCTCTGGCTTCCTGTCCTGTCTCGTAGGGACAGTGAAGAAGCCCAAGGGTCCCAAGCTGCCAGGCAGGAGTTTTGGCTCAGGCATTGTGACGTACCTGAGCACGTCTACGGTGACATGCACGTGGCGGTGTCTGTGGAATGAGCAGAGCAGATGCTGAGTACTTGTGTCTCCCGAGGCAGGACCCAGGAGGCGCTGAAGGGCGGGCACTTTGTGGACGTGCTGAGCATCCTGCTGAGGCTACAGCGTATCTGCAACCACCCCGGACTGGTGGAGCCCCGGCTCCCACAGTCCTCGTTCTCGGCTGCACCGCTGCAGCTCCGCTTGGCCTCCCTCGTCCTGAAGGTGCTGGACAGGGACGCCTGGAAGGTAAGGAGGGATCTCAGAGGGCAGCTTTGTGTGAGGCCAGTTCCAGGCACACTGTCCCCACTATTCTGGGGGTCCTGATGCCGGCCAGCACTGAGTGGCCCTTGTGCCATGCTTCCCTTTGACACAGCGCCTGCATCTGGCACTGACTGTGGGGTAGGCTTTCCTCACAAGGCGTGTGTTATTGGGCTCTGTGAAATGGTGCGGTGTGTGGGTGACGGAGAACCAGGTTATAACTGTACTGATGCCCACTTGACACAGGGGCAGTGTTTCAGGCACAAGCTCCGAGGCCTGGGGCTTGGGAACTGCTTGGTGTCCAGAGTGAGCTGCTGCAGGCTCAGGTTGGGGACAGGCCAGGGACTTTGTGGCCTCGGCGCCCCTGTCCGCTGCCCAGGGGGCTTCAAGGTGTGACCCGTGAGTGTGCAGTGGTCTGAGGGCCCGGGGACAGCAGGTACGCTGTGAGCGGGCCAGCCTGCTGCTGCTACTACCGCAGTCACTACTCAGACAGGGACGTGGTCCTCCGCAGGTTGCAGGACAGCACAGGCACATCTGACCGCTGCCCTCAGCTTGGCGGAGGAGGCCTGGCTTCTCCCAGCTGCTTTGCATTTCGTGCTGCATCTAAGGTCACCCCGCACCCTGGACACAGCCTCCTGCGGTGTGCAGCCTGCTGGCCTCCATGCACTCCCAGGGCTGTGCAGCCATCCCCTGCGCCCTAGATCACGGCAACACCCAGCAAACGGGCATATATGCTGGCTGTCGCCCCTGTGCCCCTGGCAGCTTCTCGCCTGCAGCCCTCTCTGTGGACTCAACTGCTATGTACAGGTCGCACGTCCCATGCAGGTGCGGCCGTGTGGCTGAGCATCCCAGGGTCTGTCACATTGTGGTAGGCCTTCCTTTCTCTGGAGACTGAATGGATCCCCTGTGGGCACGCCCCCATTTGGTTTGTCAGTTCACCAGCTGGACACGGGTCACTTCCACGTGTTGGCCATTGTCATGCTGCCACGGGCACTCGTGCACTAGTTTCTTACGGACTCGGGTGGGTTTTCCTCAGGCGCATGTCGAGGCCTGGAAGTGTGGGCCGTGTGCTGATGAACTACCGGCTATGCCTGCTCCTTCTTGCCAATGTGTGCAGGTGGGAGGTAGCACACTCCTCACATCCCTGCCCACCTCTGCTGTCCTCCCTCCTTGCCTCTTGCCACCCTGTGGGGGTGAGGTTGTGCTTTTGTTGTTAAAACTGAGAGGAACCCAGGTGGGGTGGTTCTCAGGGGTCCCGAGCTGGGGGCACAAGTAATGTGTGTTCCCCAAGGAATGAGCGTTCCCCAGAGCTCTGCTGTTGGACGAGCGACATGCCACACCCACACGTCCGTCCCAGCTCTTGGGTCTTCTCCAGAGTCTCCCCCAGCCCCTTCCTCTGGATGAAGCCTGGCATCCCCATGCCACCTAGACTTCCCTCTCCCCTGCTGGGTCCCGTTGGTCTCTGGGTGCTGCCCCCTCCATTTCCACAGCCACTTAGGGCGACCAGGTGCCATCATTTGTGTCTTAGAGCTGGGGAAACCGAGGCATGCTGAGCCCCAGAGTAGGGTGTAGGTCAGGGCTTCAAGAGCACTTCTCAGCAGATGGTCTGGTCTTCCTGTTTGTGAACCAACTTGGATTCTTAGTCAAAGGCTTTTTCTACTGCCTTGTGGAGCTCTTCGTTTTCTTTTTCTGCTTAGGAAACCGATCTTTCAATATTTGACCTCATTGGCTTAGAAAATAAAATGACTCGCCAGGAGGCTGAATGGCTGTGCAAGAAAAAGGTGACTCGGAAACTCATTGAGGAGCTCTTCACTGTGCCACCCCCACCGGGCAGGCCGCCAGCCATCAGGCTGAAGCCCAGCAGGTAAGTGCTGTGGAGCACAGCTGGCAGCTCCCTGTCTGGCAGTGGCTGGGCCCTGGCTGATGAGTGGGCCCCTGGGCGGTGTGCTTCGTGGGACGTGGGGGAGGCCTGGGACCAGGTTTATGTTTCCCTTGAGACACTGGGCTCCGGGCTGTGGGAAGAAAGGTTCATCACTACTTGGTGAGCTGCTCCTCCTGCAGCTGCCCAGACGTCCTTGCATAAACAGAAGTGTAGGCCCTTTGTATTCACCCGCCAGAAGAGTTGCCTTCACTGTCTTCGAGAAGCATTGGGGTTGGGGAGCCTCTGTGTGGAGAGGTGCTGGGGACAGGCAGTCATGCAGCTGTCATGGCCAGCTGTCTCGGGGCAAGGGCAGAGCATGCGCCCTGGGGCAGTGCCAGGCCTGAGGTGGGCAGAGGGCTGCACCCCAGCTCAGCAGAAGGAACACCTGCAATGACGTGAGGCTGCAACGGGGCAGATGACGTCCTGTGACAAAGGCAAAGCCTGAGTGGCTCAGGAGAGGCTAATCCAGTGGGCTGGGGACAGGCAAAGGCCTAGGCTCGGGGAAAAATGAGGGAGAAGAAGGGAAGAAGTGTTTCAGAGACAAAGGGCCCGTTCTGCTAACTGGCAGCCCTTCTTGTTGCCTCCTCGGCACACAATGTCCATGGAGACTTGGGCCCCACCCCGCATTGACAGGGCCTGCAGCCCCCGTGACACATGCGGCTGCGACAGCTGTGCCCTTAGCCGGCTGCTCCTGGCTGTCCCTACCTGCGGGGCTGTGTGGTGCTTTGCAGGCACAGACACCCTGCACCGCGGTTTTCCCGTGAGTGTGGCTACACAGACAGAGCCCAACCGCGGCAGCTGCTGCAGGGTGCTCTCATGCGGGGTCCCATCTGTGGTAGGAGAGGCATTATTACCGTGTCTGCCCTTTCTGCCTGTCACCTGATGGTGCTGTTGACCTTTTACCCCCCTTACTCTTGCTTGTGGACGCTGTATCAGGTGCTGTTTCCCAGTCCACACCAACAGAGACTCAGCTGAGTTAAAGTCACACCCCCACCACACAGGCACAGAGCACTGTTTTTAGGGACTGAGTGTCTTCAGCACCACCCTAGGGACCCTGCCCACCTGAACCAGGACCAGGAGGGGGAGCCCCTGCATTCCAAGTGTGCTCCACAGTGATGCTGTGTCTTTGTGCCCACGCACACCTAGGTTGTTTCAGCCTGTGCAGTATGGCCAGAAGCCGGAGGGCCGCATGGTGGCCTTCCCCAGCACACACCCACCCCGGACAGCCACCTCCGCTGCGGCCACTGCCACTCCACAGGGCCATGTTCGAGGACGGCCACCAGTTGCCACGTTCTCTGCAAACCCGGACTCCAAAGGTACGTCTTTGCAGGGGGCTGTGCTCACACCTCAGAGGGGCTCCCCGCCCTTCTGACGTGGAGCCTCGCTCTGGCTCCACCCAGGAGACATGTGCAGCCCTCAGACAAGTGTGAGGCTTTTTAACATTTCTTTAAACCAGATTTCCACACAAGACATTGCACTCTGGAGTCGTGCTTGGAGTGGCAGTGAGATTGCTTCTGGGGGAGGCGCGCTCATGCGTGGAGCTCAGCCCCGGAGCTCCTGACGAGGCTGCTGTTGTGTGCCATGCCCCTGCTTTGCAGTCACCGCATTACTGCGACAGAGGAGGGCGGGCGAGGTGGCAGTGAGGTGGCAAGGGAGTGCTACAGCTCCAGTCAGCGCGTCCTTGGGGCCACCTGCTCGGCAGCATGTGACTGTCCAGAGCCACTTGGTGCAAGTGCTCCTGGTGCAGCCAGGTGCGGCCCTGTGTGCCCCCTGGTGTGTGGTCAGGACGGGCTCTGGTAGACGCTGGGGTTCGCACAGCTGACGTCTAACACCCATTGGCCGTGGGAATGTGCCACATGGTCTGCAGATTCGCACTACGTGAAAATAGGTAACCAGCGGTAAAAAGTGGTGCCCGACTCACACTGGAGACCCCGCTGGCCTCCACCCCCTTGGTAGAGCTTCTCGTTTGAGAGGCAGTGTGAAATGTTTGTTTTATTTTTTAAAATTCGAGTTTAAAACACTGCGTTGATTTAGAACCTCTAACAGCTCTGCACAAACCACCCTTGTCGATTGCAGCGGCAGCAGCCCCGTTGCAGACCTCTCAGGCTCCCACCGGCGCTCCAAGACCCCAGGCCGCCTCGACCTGCAGCGCAGCTCCTAGCCCAGCCCATCCTGCGAAACTGCGGGCTCAGACCACTGCCCAGGCCTCCGCCCTGGGCCCACCCCAGCCCCAGCCCCAGGCCCCCTCGCACCCGGCCGGGCAGAGCACGCTGCCTCAGGGGCTGCTGCTCACCTCGCAGGCCCAGGCGCGCCTGCCTAGTAAGTGGCCTCGCCTCTCCTGGTGGTTCTGCCCCTCCTTCCCCCAGGAAGCCGTGTTCAGACCAGTGGTGTCAAGAGCCTTGCTGTCCACTTCTGTCCCCCCGTGCCGGGTGCTGTCTTTCCCATGCTGTCCTTTCTGGCCCTCAGTCTCCAGGGCCTATGCCCAGGGCCCATCCTTTCTCTGTCCTTTCTCCTGACCCTGTGCGTCAGCTCTGCTTCTTCCGCGCTCACGCTCCGCCCTGTGTACTCATGATTGCACCTCCCTTTCTGTTAGCCAGGCTTCAGGCCAGCAGCGCTGCAGTCAGCTCGGGGAGCAGGCGGGGGTACAGTGAGGGCAGGTCACTTCTTTGCTAGCTGTGGGAATGAGCATTCAGTTTCTAAAAACTGTGACTTCCTTTGTGTCTCTCACTGTTACCAAATTTAAACCTGGGATGAATTATCGCTCAGTGGAGACATTTTGTAATAATTCAATGACTAAAATGTCACAAGCTCATTAACTATTTTAATAGAACTTCTCATTGTGACCACTGTGATTAGCATATTTCCAAATCTCACTTGGACCCTATCAGTTCTGCTGTGGAAAGTGCCCCAGGTGATGGCACGGGCTTCACTGTGTCTCAGATGCTGCCTCACATACACGTTTGTGGTGTGATGGGCAGTGTGGAGGCCTTGGTAGAGGGTAAGAGAGGTACAGGGTCCCAAGGGCTCACCGCACTCACACTGGCCCTGTTTGGGCTCTCATCCATTGCCCACGAGCAGTCACTGCTGGATCATTGCCTGCGGGACACGCCGCCTGGCCTGCCTGGGATGGGCCTCCGTGGCTATGCCTCAGGAGCTGTGCCGGCAGTGCGGCCAGCCGGGGCGCCGTCAGTCTGGTCGCCTCACCGCTGCGTGGACCACGAGGACTGGCAGGGGGCACTTTCTGCGTGCAGACCTTGCGTCTCCTTTTTCCTGCCCTTGTTCACGGTTTCTGTGTGCAAGAGACCTGGATGTTTTTCTTGTCTTTTGCTTACTGTCGTCTGTATCTTATCACTAATAATTCTCGCATGGACTTTCTTGGGAGGAATATTTAGACTCACATATCAACCATTGGGTAAGGTGCCTTTAATCCTTTGTAAACACAGCCTTTTTGAATGAGATGCATATGATTCCATTTGAGTTCGGTTCTCAAAAATAGGCTCTAAGCAGCGTGAAATTTTCGCTTCCTGAGCACGCAGACGGGCCCTGCGGTCTGGCTCAGGTGGTGTGAGTCTTGATGTCTCAAAGCCATGCCTGCATGCTGCATTTACGACCTTGAGCGTCGAGGCTGTGGGTGTGATGCTGCTCGCATCTGCCCTCGACCTCTGGCCCAGCAGACCCTGCTCACCCTGTGAGCTGGCCTGGACACGTACTGGACACTTCTGGGGGGTTCTCTGAAGCAGAGGCTGATGTGAGGGTCTTCAGGGCGTGTTACAGACAGACTCCTGCTGTACGTGGTATCTGCTGCTCATGTACTGGCTGGAGAGGAAAGGGAAGTGTCCCTTCATAGTTGGGTTCATTGTGTTACTATCTGATGTCTAACATTTCTACCAGTTATAATTACAGAAGTTACCCACTAAAATCTGATGTTAACTTTCTCTTTTCTATTATAATAGTTATCTTCTGAAAGCGTCAGCAGTATGTAACCCATGTTCTTCTGACCGCTCAGTTGCCATGGTCATTCTCGGTGACAAACAGCTGTCAGTGGCATAGTCGCACACTTTCCACAGGAGTGTTCTCTCCTTTCCTCTGTGTTCCCGCAGGCGGGGAGGTGGTCAAAATAGCACAGCTGGCGTCGCTCGCAGGACCACCGAGTCGAGTCGCCCAGCCAGAGACCCCAGTGACGCTGCAGTTCCAGGGGAACAAGTTCACCTTGTCCCATAGCCAGCTGCGGCAGCTCACGGCTGGCCAGCCCCTGCAGCTACAAGGTGAGAGGCCTCTCGTTCCTTGTCCTGGTGAGAACCGCACCACGGGCTCTTTTGCTGCTGGAGATGGCAGGCAGCTGCCAGCTTCCCCTTGCCTCAGTGACTTTCAGCTCAGGTGTCTCCCTGTAAATGCCACAGTGAACTTGACCTCAGAGGGTGCTGGGAAGACAAGCGGGGTAGTGTGTATCACCTGGCTGCCCCTCCTCAACACATGTTCAGTAGGCGGTAGTCATGTCTAAAACCCTGCCCTTTGACAGAAGTCCACTGTTCTCAAAATAAAAACAAACATTTGCTACTTTCTAACTTTACTATGAGATGACTTGTCTTAAAAATCCAACAGACAGGCAGTTTATGTGGGAGAAACTGTGGTCTTACACACATTCAGGTAACTCTAGATCAGAGTCTCTAGGCCCATGGCCAAGGGTGATGTGTCCATAGAGTGGCCGATTTTTTAAGAAAAGTGGGGTGCAGTTTGAGTGGAGCGCTCAACTTAGTCCCAAGTGACCACTTGGCCACAGTCCAGTCATTTGTGTCCATTTCAGCTGTATGCTTGGATTCAAGGGTGGTGTCAGCAGCAGCCCCTGGCCCCACCCCCAGCAGTATCCATGGGGCCAGCTGTTCACAGGGCTGGTCAGGGTAGAAGGTCGCTGCAGGGTTACCGTTGGCAGAGGGCAGGCCCCGGAAGCCCGCAGGAGAGAGTCTCTGCCATGGGTTTAATGCCATGTCCCCCCAGGTCTCTAGTAGAAGGAGCGAGGCCTGGGCTTCCATGCCCCATGCACTGCAGCTTCTGGAGCACATGAGGGCCTCTTCCAGAGCTGGAGAGGTAGAGAGAGGCCCCCACACCAAAGGTTAAAGTGGCCAGCTCCTCTAAGAGAGCAGCAGCATTTGGGCTAAAAACCAAGATTTTAGATATTTCTTTGTCCAGCTGATGGGCATGATCTGGGAGCTGTGACTTCTACCTGTGACTCAGGCCTCAAACAGACGTGACAGAGCCTGAGCAGGTGCCCATCACACTGACAGACATCAGGAGTTTCTAGGAAGAGATGAGCTTTCTTTGGACATTAAGAAAAATGACATTGTTCCTTAGAGTTACATTCATTGTGAATACGGTGTTTTCACTTTTCTCCAAGTAACTGAGCTTTGCTGTGTTGGAGTAAAGTTGGCTTTGGACTTTCATTGGGTGGCCTTGTCTGTTTCTGCCCCTGTGGAGGGGCGTGTCCTGAGGGCATGCCACCGAAACCGACCCCTGGTGCGTGTGTGCTTGCAGGCAGTGTCCTCCAGATCGTGTCCGCGCCCGGGCAGCCCTACCTGCGTCCTCCAGGCCCCGTGGTGATGCAGACTGTGTCCCAGGCGGGTGCTCTGAGTGCCCTGGGAGGCAAGCCCCCGGCCGGGGGCCCGGGCCCTGCCCCCGTGACCCCGCCAGGTAGAGTACCCTGAGCAGGAAGGAGACCGGCTGTGGCACTTCTCCTGGCTCTCTTTGCCTAGAAGGTAACTGGGTGGCAGGGGAGTTTCTGACTATGGGGCCTCAGAGCCTAAAGGCCCTGCTGTGGCCGCATCCGCTTGGTTTGTTCCCTCTCTCTTTTGCTCTCAGAGTTACTGGCTATCACCAGTCTCTACCCACCTTAGGTTTTTGTTTTGGTGCTAGAACTTCCCCCAGGACAGGCACTGAGGTCTGGCCTGGCCCATGCAGCCTCTTGCCCTGTCCATGGCCTGCACCCCGGCCACTCTCCAGCCTTATCACCACAGCCCTCCTATTATGCAAAGAGCCAAGTATGAGTCCAACTCTGTGACATTCTAGAAAAGGCAAAAGGCAAAAAGCATATCATTGCTTGCGAACTCCAAAGAAATAACCCGGACGACTGGCTGCGACTGACGGGTATGCTGGGACACCAAGGGGCCTGTCTGTGGAGTCGCTGCAACACAGGCCTTACCAGTGCCAGGTCAGAGTGCAGAGTACAGAGCAGGCAGGGCGAAGAGCTGTGTGAAGCCAGAAACCAGCTGTTCACAGTGCCAGCTCACATGCAGGGACGGTTTCCTTTCGGCTGTTCCTTGACTGAGGAGCTGGCCAGTCTCCCACAGTACATTTAGCAATGGCCTTCGTGGCTTCCCCCAGGTGGGAGGAGGCGTGGGAGCTTGGTAGGGCTCATGTTCTCAGGTGTCACACATTCCCACCCCCAAGCTCCCGGCTCCCCTCCGCTGGGCCCTCCAGCCTCAGAGGCCTCCGTGAGCTGGCCCCTGAGCACAGGTCTGTCGGGCATGCAGCACGGCCCTGGCTGCTCCCCGGGCTCCTCTGTGCTGCTCTGGAGGGCAGTGCTGACTCCTGGCCCTCGGGGCCCTAGGCCACAAGGATGGCCCTGAGACTAGGGCACATGGGCACTCACCAAAGGGAAGAGGCAGACTGGTGCCTTGCCTCAGAGTGGTCAGAGAGCAGGAGTGCTGCACTGGTGGTTCTGACCAATTTGGGCGAGAGCGTACCCTTCCTGGGCCTGCGCCAGCAGGCAGTGGCACGGACCCCGAGAGCCCGCCATGGAGGGGGAGGGTCCGTGGAGCGGCTGAGGGCTGGAGCTTTGTTGCAACCATGATTTTTGATTTGTAGTTGGTGTGCCTGGTCGAGTGGCAGTCAACCCCCTGACTGTGGGAGAACCCGGAATGGCCTCCAAACCAGCCTCTCCCCTCGGAGGGCCGACCCAGGTACGGGCAGCACTGAGAGCGCTCCCACAGCTCTGAGAGCTTCTGTGTGCCTCAACAGGATGTTTCTGCAGGACACAAGTTTAGAAATACTTTCCCTTTTACTTAATCATTGTTTGTTGTTAGTCTGTTACGGTTTCCCCCCCTTTGCCCTCCTCCGCCCATCCCACCTCCCATCCCACACTGTTGTCCATGTCATGGATCATTCACACATGTTCTCTGACTAGTCCCTTAAAAGTACTTTCCTAATGAAATGCAACTGGGCTTTTCACATATTTTTATATTCTTATACCTGCCTTCCAGGCGTGTGAAACTCTCACTGTCTCAAGAAACTTCGCCTGCTTTCTCACTGCTTCCTGCCCTTGTGTCTTGTGGAGCAGGCCCTGCCTGGGGGTGTGCTCTGCACAGCAGGACCCGCCCAGGGACCCTCTGGACCCCAGCAGACTGCCAATGGGCCTGTTGTTTCTCATTGGCCATTTGCATCACTGTTTGATACAGGAGGAAAAGACCCGACTTTTGAAAGAGCGGCTGGACCAGATTTACTCTGTCAACGAGCGGCGCTGCTTCCGGGCGCCCGTCTACGGCACAGACCTGCTGGGGGTCTGTTCCCTGGCCTGCAGAGAGCAGGTCCCGGGGCTCAGGGCTCTGGAGAGCAGGCTTGGGAAGATGGCCAGGCCAGTGAGTGACTGCACGTCCCCCTCAGAAAGTCAGAAGGACCTGATTTTGACGCTGACTCAACGTCAGGAGTCTCTGCAGGATGTTATCGACAGGTGAGCCTCTGTGCTCACCTATTCGTCCCTCCCTCCCTGACCCCTGGTAACCGCAGCTCTTTTGCCTTTTCCACCATTTTGCTTTTTCTAGAATGTGTCACCCAGTTGGAGTCATACAGCATGTAGCCTTTCAGACAGGCTCCTTTTCCTAAGTGATGTGCAGTTGAGGTTCCTCCTCATCTTTTCGTGCCTTAGTAACCCATTTCTTAGCTCTGGCTGGCGTAGCTCAGTGGATTGAGCGCGGGCTGCGAACCAAAGGGTTGCAAGTTCGATTCCCAGTCAGGGCACATGCCTGGGTTGCAGGCCAGGTCCCCAGTAGGGGCCACATGAGAGGCAACCATACATTGCTGTTTCTCTCTCTCTCCTCCCTCCCTTCCCCTCTCTAAAAGTAAATAAATAAAGTCTTTAAAAAAAATAACCCATTTCTTGTTAGCAGTCTGGGTGGGCCACAGCTCATCTACCCACCCCCTGCCGAAGGCCGCCTTGCTGGCTCCCAGGTTTTGGCAATCAGGCACAAAGCTGCTGCAAATGTGTGCGCAGGTGCTTGTGTGGGCATCAGTTTCCCGCTCCTCTGGGCCAGCGATCCAGGAGTGTCATTGCTGGATCATGTGGTGAGAGTGCGTTTGGGTTTGTGGGAAACAAACCCACCGCCTTCCTGAGCCGCTGCCCCGCTTGCTCCCTCCAGCAGTGAGGGAGGCTTCGGCTGCTCCCTGTCCTCCCTGCGCTCTGTGTGGCCAGTACTGGCGTCCGGCTGTTGGAACAGGTGTGCACTGGCGTCTCATTGTTTTAATTTGTGCTTCCTGATGACATGATGTGAAACACCTTTGCGTTTGCTTGTTTGCATCTGCACATCATCTGTGGTGAGCGGCCTGTTAAGATCTTTGGCCCATTTTTTAATCAGATTGTTCTCTTACTGTCGAGTCTTAAAAGAGTTCTTCGCATATTTGGGACAATAGTCCTTTATCCGGTGTGCCTTGGCAAATATTTTGCCTCCGTCTATGGCTTAACTTCTCATTTTCTTGACAGCGAACTTTGCAGAACAGAAGTTTTTTATTTTAATGAAGTCTAGCTTATCAATTTTTTCTTTCATGGACTGTGTCTTTGGTGTTATATCTAAAAAGTCATCGCCAAAACCAGGGTCATTTAGGTTTATCTTGAATGTTATCTTCTAGTAGTTTTATCCTTGTGCAGTTTGTGTTTAGGCCTATGATCCGTTTGAGTTCATATCTGTGATGGAGTTAGGTCTGTGTGGGGACTCGTGTTTTGCATGTGATGTCCAGTTCTAGCACCATTTGTTGAGAAGACGCTTTCTCTGTTGTAGCATCATTTTTGTGCCTCTGCCAACGGCCAGTTGACTGTAATTAGGTCTCTTTCCAGGCTCTTTACTCTGTTCCACAGGTCTGCTTGTCTTCCATCAGTACCACTGTCTCGATCACTATGTCTCTGTGGTCGGTGTCTTGGAGTCGGGTAATGCCGGTCCTCAGCCTCTGTCCTTCTGCAGTGTGCGTGGCTGTGCTGCATCTTTCACCTCAAAGTAAACAGTAGAATCAGCTCATCAGTATCCACAGAATGACTTGCTGGGATTTAGACTGGGATTGTGTTGAGTGTCTACATCAAGTTGGGAAGAGTTGGCATTAGATAATATTGAGTCTGTCTGTCTCTCCATGAACATGGAACATCTCTCTGTTTATTTAGTTCTTGGATTTCATTCGTCATTGTTTGGCTGATGGGTGCCTTTTGGCTTGCGTGCAATCAGTAGCAAGTCATGGGAACCAGCCTGGGCTGACTTCCAGGGCAAGGGCTTTTCTGGTGCAGGTGGCGTTTGGAGGCTAGGAGGTGGGTGTCGGGCCAGTCGTGACACGGGTCCTTCCTCCCAGTCTGCCTTCCCTCCTCGTGGCCCAGTGACTGCAGCAGCTCTGGGTCCATATTCTCCCTGCAAACTGGCCAGGAAACAGAGCACCCGAGTCCCAAAATTCCCACTGGGAGACTCTTCCTTCACAAGGAGCGGGGCCATGAGCATCCACGCTGAAGTTGGTGTGTCTACCTGGCAGCCCTCTTGGGCCAGGACTATCATGACCTGTTCCCACGGTTGCTGTGACGGGGAGGGTGGGCCAACAGGCTCATCCCCCATAGTGACTCTGACCGTCCGAGGTGCTCATGGGGCAGGCACCAAGGTGCCATATGTGACGAACCTGCTTTCTGTTTCTCAGGGTCGTGTGCGTGATCCCGCCAGTGGTGGCTGCACCCCCATCCTTGTGGGTGGCACGGCCGCCCTCCCTCTACAGCCACAGAATGAGGATCTTTAGGCACCGTCTGCAGGAGCAGACAGCGCCCTACACCCAGCAGTTGCAGCGGGTGACAGCGCTGCGCTCACTGCAGTTCCCTGAGCTGAGGCTGGTCCAGTTTGACTCAGGTATGAGAGGAGGCCTGTGCGCACGTTCCCACATCACACCCGCTGCTTTGGGTGGTGAGGCACTCGGTGCTGTTCCTTCACAGGAAAGCTGGAAGCTTTAGCAATCTTGCTACAGAAGCTGAAGTCAGAAGGACGTCGAGTGCTGATTCTGTCCCAGATGGTTCTCATGTTAGATATTTTAGAGATGTTCCTGAACTTCCATTACCTCACCTACATACGAATTGATGAAAACGCCAACAGCGAACAGCGCCAGGTAAGGGAGACGTCTGCTTCACTCACCGAAGTCTAGTCTGACCCTCAGCGCTGTGTGAATCCAGCGTGGTTGCAACCCTTTTGAACAGAAGGAGGAACAGATGTCTCTGTGTCTTTGAACTCAAATGAGTGAGTCTTTAGCTCCGTTCTTTGATACTTCTTTTTTTTTTTAAGATTTTACTTATTTATTTTTAGACAGAGGGGAAGGGAAGGAGAAAGAATGGAACAGAAACACCCATGTGTGGTTGCCTCTCATGTGTCCTCCACTGGGGACCCACCCGCAACGCAGGAATATGCCCTGACTGGGAATTGAACTGGCCACCCTTTGGTTCACAGGCCTGCACTTAATCCACTGAGCCACACCAGAAGGGCCGATACTTCTTTTTCATAAGTCATTTCACTCAAGATGTGCACAGTTGACCCAGTGTCACAGAATCAAAACTGCTGGCGTACACTCACTGCAGGACAGGGTTGGCGTGCTTTAGGAGGTGGCCATGGTGAGGCAGGAAACCCAGCCACCTCCTTCACAGTGGACAACATGCCTTCAGGAGTCCTGGGCTCTTTTCCACCTGTCTGAGTAGCTAGGTGCCAGGCCTCTGACCAGCTGCTGCTGGGCGCACACTCGTGCAGCCTGCTAGAGGGCCTCGCTTCCTCTTGAGCAGCACCCCCACTCCCACAGGCTGGTGTGCACCGTCGTTCCCTGAGAGGTGTGACACCCCAGACAGGGTGAAGTCTGTGTCTAGAACAGAGTGGGAAGAATAAGCTGCCCTTGGGCCAGGGGCTGGGCCAGGACCTGAGTAGCCCCCAGCGCCACAGAGCTGGGTGAGCAGCGTGGCAGAGTGTTCCTGAGGGTGGAAGGCGAGCAGCTGGCATGTGCCGCGGCACCCACACCACACTCTGCGGCATAGCAGCCTGCATGCGCCCGCGCCACCTACACGCCGGGTGGCACTGAAGGAAGCTACTACTCTGGGTAATGGAGTAACAAGTTGCAAATAGAATTTCTGGAAGGAGGAGGGTTGTTCACCTGTTACAGTCTTTCCTGTGGCTTCATGGATGGCAGAGGAGACATGCTCAGTGAGGCTGTTCCAGCTGCTGGCCCTGAGAGGGCGCCGGGACCTCTCCTGGCTTATGTCCCTGCTCCCTCAGCCTTACTCCAGGGGCTTTTGCTGTAAAGTGCCCTGGCATTGCCCGGGGGGACATGAAAAAGCACAGATTCCCTCCCCCAGAGGACACTGCTTTCTTGGGGGGCCTACGAACTGAGCTGACAGTGCACATCCTGGAATCCAACTGTCTCCTTGGTTTAAACTGTGCGGGGACGTGAGCAAGGGCGCAGGTGCACTAAAGAGCCAGAATCAAAGGCTAAAAATTGGATGTGACTTGTGTGTGGGAACATGACCCAGACAGTCGTGTGGAATGCTTTCTAACCAGTGATCGCTGGCAGTCCTGACCGAGGCCTGTTGTCGTAGGAACTGATGAGGAGCTTCAACAGAGACAGGCGGGTGTTCTGTGCCCTCCTCTCCACGCGGAGCCGCGCCCCTGGTGTGAGCCTGGTGGAGGCCGATGCGGTGGTGTTCTACGACCACGACCTGAACCCTGTGCTGGACGCCCAGGCCCAGCAGTGGTGCGACAGGATCGGCAGGCGCAAGGACGTGCACGTGTACAGGTGTGGCCCACGTAGGGTGTGCAGTGCGGTGCTACCAGCTTATTGCCGCTGTAGACAGGAGCTGGAGATGAGGCTGGGGTGGGATGGTTCTAGGTGGGGGCCAATGGGGGAGGGCCGGACGGCAGGCCAAAAGGGCTCCAGACACTTGCCACATGCTGTGTGGGAGGCGGGCACAGTGGGTTGCGAGGCCTTTGGCCACCCCTCGAAGGAAGGATTGCAGAGAGCACACGAGCAGCATTGTGTTCAGGTGCTGCAAAAGCCTTGTGGTGCCCACCCAGGAGGGGCGCGCTCTGCCAGGTGGTCTCTGTGCTGCGCTGTGCTACTTGCGGAGCCCTGTGCTCCAGGTGGCTTAGCTGCCGGTATGGTTTGTAGGCTTGTGAGTGGCAACTCCATTGAAGAGAAACTTCTGAAGAATGGAACCAAAGACCTGATCCGGGAAGTGGCTGCTCAGGGAAATGACTACTCCATGGCATTCCTGACACAGGTATCCTCGGGCTGGGTCTGCAGGGGGCTTTCTGCACAGTGACAAGAGTGTGTGGCCTTCATGGATTTTGGTGGGGAGTCATCTGACGCTTCTCGGGGCGCTGAGCTCTTGAGCTCAGGCCAGGCGTGAGGCCGTGCCTTTGCTCCTGGGCAGTCACCGGCATTTTTGTGTTCAGCGCACCATCCAGGAGCTGTTCGAGGTGTACTCCCCTGTGGACGACGCCGGCTTCCCAGTGAAAGCTGAGGAGTTTGTAGTCCTCTCCCAGGAGCCTTCTGTGTCGGAAACCATCGCACCCAAAATTGCACGGCCCTTCATAGAGGTGGGCACAGACAGGGCCTTGCCCCCTCTGCTCTCACAGGCCCTGCTGGCTCCTCCCGGTCCTTTCTCCCAGGACACGTGCCCTCCCTGCCCCATCCTCCTGGTGGCTGGGCCTGTGGTGAGGAGGGTTCACTGCCTCTTCTTCCATTTTTAAACATGAGCTGCTCTGTTATTGAGAAGCAATCAAGGCATGTGGTAAAAGCTTCAAGAATTTATGATGACAAGTCAGTCTGCACAGACCCTCATGAGGCCACTTGGGTGTCTCCTGTCTCCTTCAGGGAAGTCCTGTGGGTCGTGTCCCTCTCCCAGCAGTGTCTCAGCACTTCCTGTGTTGGGGGCGCAGGCCCAGCAAGTGGCAGGGAAGGACAGAAGGGGGACAGACCCTCCCGGAGGTGACTGTGTGACCTCTGCTGCATGTCACAGTGTCCTGGAGGCGCATGAGGTGCCAGGGTACAGGAGCATGTGTGCACATATGTGTGCGTGTGAGTGATGGGAGCAGCTGCACAGATGCCTGCTGTGTTCCCCTTGAAGCAGCAGCGTCCCCATGCCCAGACTCTGCAGACATGCTGGCAGGAGGAGTTGCTGTGTCAGACGCTGCCGTAGGCGTAGGGACCTAGCACTGAAAAAAGGACAGAAATCTTGGGCTCATGAGCCCTGTGTTCTACTAGGGGAGAGACAGCAAGACAGCAGGTGAGTCTTATAGGGCAGATTCTAGTTGTCTGGGAAGGCTGTGCTGAGCAGCCTGGTCTGGGAGATGGAGCGGGTGGCATCCAGGGAGGGGAGTTAAGAGCAGAGGAGCAGCTCGGCTCAGTGGGGCCTGCCTCCATGTGCGCACAGCAGGGGTCCGATGGGGCCCAGGGGCAGCGGGTGGGGTGGGGGGGTGGAGATGAGTGACTGGACATGTGATTCAAAGTGATCGCCTGGCTCTGCGGGTCCAGTTCAGAGGCCAGAAGCATCAACATCACTGGCGGCGGCAGTGCAGACAGGTGTGGACAGATGAGGACAGGGGCTTTCGAAGTGGGAGTCAGTAGGCTGTGTGGGTGTGGGTGAGGGTCAGGGCAGTGCCCCCCCCTCCATGACCACCAGCCCTGGAGGGCGGCCAGTTTGCCGTCAGCCCTGCAGTTGCAGCAGTTGCGCCAGTTGTGCAAAGAGCCCTTTATTTTTAGCACGTTGGGTGCTGGCGTAGCTGTAGCTTTCCCACAGCGGGTCCTCGTGACAGGGTTCGTGCAACAACTAAACCATAAGGCCATACGGGGAGGGTTCCCGTCTGCGTAGCTCCTGCAGGTGAGGGACTATACATAGTGCTCGAGCCCTATGCCTGGGACCCACACGCTGCACTCTGTGCGCCGGTACAGTGCAGCTCTGCTGACCACACATGGCCGAGGTGGGCTGCCCTCGGGGTCTGGCTGCTGTCCTGCGTAGCGACTCTTGTTCTTTTCTTACCACAATTGAGCTCCTGTGGCCATTTCTCCCTGTCGTTGGTAGACACACAGTACGTTTCAGCCAAGCGTGCCCTGGGGTGAGGCCCCGGGTCCTCGGTGAGCAGGTGCCTCTGCACAGGTGCTGCCAGTTTCCGAGCTGGTTGTGCCGCCTGCCCTGCCGGCAGCACAGGAGTGGGGTGGTGGCTGCCCTGTGCTGGCGGGTTTGTTTCTGAGTTCTGCTTTCCTCTGCATGTGGTCTTGGTCGAGCGTGCGCCCTTTTCTGCTCGTGCCCTTGTCCTGGTTTTTAGCCGGTGTGTCTCTCTCTTTGTGTGTCCCGCAGGCAGGGCCTTTCTTGAATCTGCGTGAAATCTTCCCCCAGGCTAAGGTTTGCCTTTTCCGTGCTGTCTTTCGAGGAGCAGAAATTCGTGGCCCTTTGGCTGCCACATCTTGATCATGTGGTCGGCGCTCTTGTGTTCTGTTTGAAAGAGGCAATCACCTTGGGTCCACACCACGTTCCCCTTTGTTTTTTTTCTGGGTGTCTCAGTTTTATTCTTCACGATCCCCTGTACAGTTTGTCTGGAAATGGTATGTTTGTACAGTCTGGAGCAGTGCTGTATTTTAAACTTGGCAGATTTTGCCAATTGCCCTGGAAGGAGGTTGTGCCACATCTTAATTGATACTCTCTAAACAAAGGGTGTGACCATCCCAATGTGAGAGTGTGCTCCCGGCTGTTGGGACAGGCACACAGTGGCATGTCCTTTGATCCTCATTTCCTGAACCGTGGTGACATGCCTGTTGTCATCTGTCCCATTTCCTGTGGGCTTGGTTTTAGCTGCTTTGATGCTGGGTGGTCGCCTCGCCTCTGGCTGATGCTATGGGTGAGCCCGTGTCTCATGCACCATGGAGAGCTAGTCCCCAGTCAGGACCCGCAGGTGGCGATGGGCGTGGTTGTGAGATGAGGCGTCCATCTCGCTTTTTGGTGGGTCCAGGAGCTTTACTGTGCGTGTCAGCCTGTGTGCCTGTGGCTCCTCCCTGTCCAGCATGGTGCTGAGTCTCATGTCCATTCTCTGTCCCCTCACTGCCCTAGTCTACGCATTAGGGGCTCCTGAGGAACAATCATGTTGCCCTAGGGGATCGGCGGGCAGGGTGGGCGTCCAGCTTCACAGAGTGTGGCTCTTTCAAAACCCCTTGACTTAAAGGTGAAAACCTAGTCAGAGCATCCAACCCAAGCCCATCATTCCTCAGGCTCTGAAGAGCATTGAGTACCTGGAGGCAGACGCGCAGGAGCCCTCGGGGGAGACTGTACCTGTGTCGCCAGGCCCAGACAGCCCCAGGGACCAGGAGCCCTCACAGCTGGAGGAGCTGGCTGACTTCATGGAGCAGGTGGGCATCTTCTCCCGTCTATTCTCCACGCAGTTTTTTCCTTGCCAGTCTGTATTTTAAAAACTTGTTCCTTTCATGAACCATCTCTTGTTTACTTTGGCTAAGAACAACCACTTTTTTGATTGAAGTATAAATGGGGCTTATAAGGGACTTTTAACCCTTATTAACCTGCAGTTAACTGTATCCAAAACTTATATTTTGAAACAGCTTACCCCGATTGAAAAATATGCTTTGAACTACTTGGAATTATTCCATACTGCCATCGACCATGGAAAAGAGAGGACCAGTGAGGTGAGGCCACCTTCCTGCCGGCGGGCGGGGGGTCTCGGCCTCTGCAGCATCAGCTTTGGAGGGTTGCGGCCCACCTGGTGTCTGAGGGCAAGCTCCCAGTCCCCAGCTCAGGAGCTCACCGACAGTGAAGTCTCAGGACACCCTGTGCGGGTGGTTTTGAGTGTTTTGAAGCATCTTGGTGCCTGACAGAGGCTCCATGATGGGCAGAGGAGAAGTTCTGGAAAACAAGTAGGCATAGCTCAGGGTGGAGCTGTGACAGGGACCAGAGGGTCCCCTGTCTGAGTGAGAGACAGCGGTTAGGGGCAGACGTGTGCCCAGGTAGGGATGGTGCCGAATGCTGTGTCTGGGCCTGTGTCTCCCTGCAGGACGCCGTGCTGACCGCAGTGAGTGCCTGGGAGGCCCAGAACCTGCATGCGCTGCAGGAGCAGGAGGCCAGGGCACTCGGGGAGCTGGAGCAGGAGCAGCTGCTCACCTACACCAGGGAGGACGCCTACAACGCGGTGCGCACCTGTCACGTGTCCCCACGCTACAACGTCGGCTTGTGCCCACAGGGAACTGTTGCAGAGAACCACTGCCCAGTGTTTCAGTTCCACGTGGCCTTTCCCCTGGTGGGGTGATGCGGGAGGTCCCTCGCCCTTAGGTTGAAGAGTTGCGAAGGTGGCTTGTGTGAAGCAGGCTGGCTGTCCAATTGAAAGCTTCTCTGTCTCCCTCAGGAATATATTTATGAAGGTGCAGACGGGCAGACAGAAGTCATGCCGGTGAGTGCTGTGCCCCATGGTCCTCATCCCCTGTGGTGCTGGCTGCCTTCCACAAGTCTCACAGCTCATGCCTCTCTCTTCTCCGTGCAGCTCTGGACCCCGCCCACACCACCCCAGGATGACAATGACATCTACATCGACTCCGTCATGTGTCTCATGTATGAGACCACACCCATCCCTGAGTCTAAGCTGCCCCCCGTGTACGTGAGGAAGGAGCGCCGGCGGCACAGGACAGACCCCTCAGGTGGGCACTGTTGGCCATACCCATGTGTCACAGCACTGTGTGTTCAGGGGCAGGCAGGAGCCTTGGCGTGCCCAGTCTTCGAAGCAAAAGCAGGAAGGGTTTGTGATTGGCCCGGGGGCCGGCCATCCTCACTGGCTCCTTGTTTCCTTCCTTGGCTCACTGAGGCCGGTGGGGTGCTCTGGTGACCACCGCACTGAGCTGGCCTCTCTCTGCAGCTGCAGGCAGGAAAAAGAAGCAGCGTCATGGGGAGGCTGTTGTGCCCCCGCGGTCACTGTTCGACCGTGCAACCCCGGGCCTGCTGAAGATGCGCCGGGAGGGGAAGGAGCAGAAGAAGAACCTTTTGCTGAAGCAGCAGACGCAGTTCGCCAAGCCTCTACCCACTTTTGCCAAACCAGCCACCGAGTCAGGTCCCGACAACCCAGAGTGGCTCATCAGTGAGGACTGGGCACTGCTGCAGGTGAGCCTGGTCCTGAGGGTGCACTCCCCACGTGTATGTCCACGTCCTTCTCGTCACTCTGGTCATGGGAAAGCCTGATAACACTCAGCGTGTTGACCTCCTGGGCTTGACCTTGGTCCTCTAGGCTGTGAAGCAGCTGCTGGAGCTGCCTTTGAACCTTACGATTGTGTCCCCGGCCCACACGCCCAACTGGGACCTGGTTAGCGACGTCGTCAACTCTTGCAGCCGAATCTACCGCTCTTCTAAGCAGTGCCGCAGCCGCTACGAGAGTGTGCTCATCCCCAGGGAGGAGGGGAAGGTGAGTGAGTGCCCTGGGGCCATCCGTTTGCAGGGCCGCCAGAGGTTCGCCAAGGGATGTCCTGTCCTGGCATGAGACTCGAGGCATGGCTGCCACGGCCACTTCGGGTGCAGGCTGGAGTTCGTGGTGCTGGAGGTTTGCGTGACATGGAGCACCTGCGCTGCTCTGTTGTGTGAGAGGTGCTGTGTGCTGTCTGGTGGCTGCAAGCACCAGTGAGCATGCCCACTCCACCCCACCCCCACCCCCACCAGTAGACAAGGAGAGCACAACTTTGCACTGTTAGCTCACGTGAAGAAAAGTGCCAGCTTTCCCGGGCCTCTGCCGCTGCGCTGGTTCAATGCACTCTACACACTCTGGTCCTGACCAGCTGCGAGTGTTGCGGGCGCTGCTGACCCTGGGTGGCGGTTCTGTACTGTCCATCAGCAGGAGACCACAGTGTCAGCTCTGTAGGGGTGCACGTCGGCACCCAGGTACCTTTTCTCATCCCTGTGGAGCCGATCGGTCTCCTCACACCTGTCATCTTGCTTCTTGGACAGTGTCACGGCTCCATACCAGCCTCTGTGTGCTGGTCTCGGCCTGGCGCCCTTTCTGGTGCCCTGTCTGGAGGGGAGTGCCAGGCGTGTCCGCTGCAAAGGGATGTGTGCCCGCGCTTCTAAGTTGTGACGGTGTCTAGTCACACCTATAGCCAGCCTTTGCTTCAGCTCAGCTTTAGTTTTTCTGACAATGTTTCTCTCAAAATGAGGCATTTGGGGTTTTTTGTTTAAAAATGACAAACAAGCAAACTTTCCCTGGACAGCAGTTCTGGTGCCTTCACCAGGAACACGTGAGGTCTGTTACATTTGGAAGCATCTCTCACGGTGGCTGTAATTTTAACGTGGGGAAGTGTGAGGCTGAAACTTGACCTCTTGTTACCGCCCTTGGATGAAACTGAAGGAAACACAGTCTTTGTGAGATGTGGAGGTGACTTCCTGAGTCAGAGGAAACCTCCGTGAAGCACCTGTCTGGTGGTGATGAGAGCCCTCCACTTGCCCTTCCCTTGGGGAGGCTGCCGCCCGCGGGGACCTGGTGACACTTGTGATGGGGGCAGTGGCAGGAAGGGTGGTGCTGGCGGGCAGGACACACGAGGTCCCCGCTGACTCACACCAGGAAGGGGAGTGTTTCACAGTCAGGCCAGTCCAGACAGTCCACCGCCGGGGCTGTGCTCTTGTCTACAGCTGAGTCTGGGCCTGGTCGTCCTCGCTGTCATCTCCGTTTCCTCTGACACCGCAGGGTGTGCCACATGGCATGGCAGGCTGCCCTCTCATGTGCATTCTGTGGCTGTGGCTCTTCTCGGACACCCCTCCTCAATCGAGGGCCTTCCCTCAGCATGGACAGCAGTGCCCAGGCACACCTGTCCCCCATGCGGGCTCTCCCTCTAGAAGCTCTGTCTCCACCCATATTGCACTCCAGTTTGGAAACAACCGGGACTAAGAACTCAGGAGGCTGGCCCTAACAGGGTCACCAGCCAGCCCTCTGCATGGCACAGGGAGTTGTCCTGAGCTCTGTGGGCTGCTGAGGGGTCTTGGGGGCAGGCAGGTGCTTGGTGGGGCTGTGGGACTTAGGGGAGCAGCATCACCAGGCACAAGCAATACTGAAGCTCTCACGGAAAGCCTCAGACCTCAGGAACAGCTGTCCCCTTCGTAGCCTGCTGTGGACAGGCTGGCACGAAAGGCCGAGTTGCTGGTGAAGGTGCTGGCTCCATCACTCGTCTATGACCTCAGGCGCTTGGCCAGCTGTTCTCTCTCTCCAGAGAAGGTGGGCTCTCCGTCCCTGGGCAATCGGAGGCTCACTCAGTGACGTGTGGGAAGGCCTAGCATAGACTGAGGACTAGCATCAGGGGGCAGCAGATGCTGGCTGCTGTGCCATCCGTGCCAGGTCTCAGGAAGGAGGGGCTTTAATCACAAAGCCTCAAGTGCGGCCTCCAGGTCAGTGAGCCCCACCCCAAGGTCACTGTTGGGCCATCTGTTCTGTTTCAGAGTAAGAACAACCGTCCTCTGCGGACGGGACAGATTTATGCCCAGGACGAGAATGCCACGCACACCCAGCTGTACACAAGCCACTTCGACCTGATGAAGATGACCGCTGGGAAGAGGAGCCCCCCCATCAAACCTCTGTAGGCCCACGTTCTCCCTGCACGCAGCCAAGTGGGGCCTGTGGCGGGAGGCTTGTTTTATCATTTGTCGTTTGTGTGTCCTTCTTTCTTCACTTGGTAATTGGTGTCTCCATTCCGTGCTGCAGGCTTGGCATGAACCCCTTCCAGAAAAACCCCAAGCACGCTTCCGTGTTGGCAGAAAGGTATTCTGTGTTTGTGACACGCTTTTCACTCTTTGAAATGATACTCCAGCGTTCTCTTACACCCGACAAGCTCCATGAATTGTGCAAATGGTGGGTCCCGGCTCCAGCTGGGGGTAGCAGAGCAGCTGAGCCAGCACTGCAGGGGCTCTCGTCTGGTAGCAGCCTTGTTCACACACAGAGGGTGTGCAGGGTGCCATCCCTGCCTGCCATTGGGCAGAGGGCGCACCGACAGGGAAGGAGGGCTTTCTGTTCTCCTTCTCACCCTTAATCTGGCGGACATTTGTCAGCTCTTCTATGAAAACACACCCAGTTTGGGAGTGACTGTACTTTAAATCAAGGAGCTCGTAGGTGACAAGTGTGGGGAGGCTGTGGGAGCCCCTGGAGCAGGAGTTCATGAGAGGGAGTGGAGACCTGCGGGGACCACACCCCAGGGTCAGCTCTGGGCCTGGAGGGCTGGGGCAATATTTATGCAGCCCAGGACCTGGAGCCTATGTTCCAGACAGGCCTGGAGGGGAGTGGGGCCCTGGGCTGGGATGACCAAGACAGCCTTTCTCCCTCCCAGGCTGATGTGCCAGGTGCTTCTACCTTTGGGCTGGACTAGAGCTGCTACCAGCACCCCAGTTTGGGCAAGGCAACGAGGGCTATGGGTTTTGAGAGTGTCTGTCTACTTGAGAACTTGCCCATTTATTTTTAACAACTTCTGTCTTTCAGTGGAATCAACTACGACAAGCCCCTGCCTCCTATCCAGGTTGCATCTCTCCGCGCAGAGCGAATCGCCAAAGAGAAGAAGGTGTGCAGCCTGGGTGGACCTGGGTGCAGCGGGGCAGCTGCTGTCAGAAGCTGCAGCCTTGGCTGCTTTACCCTCCTTTCCTTACTGCCCTGCAGGCGCTGGCTGATCAGCAGAAGGCGCAGCAGCCACCCGTGGCACAGCCCCCACCACCCCCACCGCAGCCACAGCCACCACCACCCCAGCAGCCGCCACCACCTCTGCCCCAGCCCCCTGCAGCAGGCAGCCAGCAGCCTTCGGGGCCTCCTGCTGTGCAGCCCCCTTCCCAGGCGCAGTCCCCGGCACAGCCTGCGCAGCCCCCACCAAAGGCATCACCTGCAATCACGACTGTGGGCAGCGCTGCTGTCCTGGTGAGCTGGCCCTCCTGTTCCTCAAGGCCTGTTGAGATTCCCACAGTGTCCAGAGCAGCATACTTTCCTGTTAGGGAGGTGGGGAGGCCAGCCTTTCCCTGGGGTGGGGGGGTGTCTTCTCCCCTCTGCCGGCTCTGTCCTCTAGAGCTCTTGCAGCTGGGTGACTTCATTGGCAGCTTGGGCATGGAGGAAGCTCTTCCTGGTGCAGGTGCGTGGGGAGTTTAGAATGAGATAGGGTCTGTGACCTGTAACTGAGGAAGTCATCCCCTCCTCCTGGGCCTGCCCTACCTTTCCTTGAAGCAGCTGCACACGTGCTCATGCCCACACTCGGGCCTTCGGTGCCTGTGCAAGAAAAGCGGTAAAGCACGCACGAGGGAGAGGAGGCGGGTTTGTGATCTCACATGCCCCGTGCCGTCCCCATGGCGTCCTGCTGTGCTGCCTCGCCATGTGTGCCCTTGTGGCTCATGCTGAGATCACCCGTGGGAAGAGTGCCTGGGGCTGGGTGGGGGCTCCACTGCTCCGTCATCCAGGTGTGGGGGGCGTGTGTCCTGCAAGACTAGCCAACCCCTTTGTTTTCATTCCTGTCGCTAGAGTGGAATTTTCTTATGCACTTGGGCAGCCTTATTCCTCACACACTGAGAAAACGCACTCACTGAGACTGGGGAGTCGGTCCTGCTGGGACCGGCAGGGCCCCAGGGAGTAGTGGGGTCGGGGGGGGGTCAGAAGGGGGCTCTCCACAGAGCCAGCCCCTGGGCCGTGGCCTGAGTGACAGGAGTCATTCCAGAAAGAATGGAAACCAGCAGCAGCCCTGAGCTCGGCAGCTGTGGGGTCAGGGTCAGTGTGGCGACGGAGAGGTGGACACCGCAGCGAGGGAGGTATTGGGCACAGAGGGGCTGGAGTTGGCCTGTGTGGCCAGTGACTGTGGTCAGGAGCCTGGGTTCAATGCTGGTGAAGTGGGAGCCTTTGGGGTTCACCGTGTGTGCGTGCATGTGTGCGTATAAGCTTGACCTGGTCTTCAGATGGCTTTTCTCTTCAGCAGGCAGGAGCCATTAAAACGTCTGTCACAGGGACCAGCATGCCAGCAGGTAAGAGTCGGAGACGCGCAGCAGGAGCTCGGCTCGTGCGTGCTCGCCTCACAGACCCTCTCCCTGCAGGCACAGTGAGCGGCAACGTGATTGTGAACACCATCGCAGGTGTCCCTGCCGCCACCTTCCAGTCCATTAACAAGCGCCTCGCGTCGCCCGTAGCGCCTGGAGCCTTGACGGTGAGTCGCCTCTGCTTCTGGCGTGTGCAATGCATGCCCGGCCAATGGCTCCCTGGAAGCTGTTTTCCTTTTGGAGAAAACGACCCTGGGTGCAGGAAATACTGGCCTAGCTTGAGTTTCACCGGGCCACGTGGACAGGCAGGTGCTTGGGGGTTTCTGTGCTGTGCGTCTGCGGGTGCATGTGGGAACCCTCACAGCCACCCTCCCTCCTCTATAGGATGCCATGGGGATGCCACCAACGGGTACCCCTTGTGCCTGTGAGGGGGACACGGGGACACAGAGATGGCTGCTCTGGGGGATCACACGGAGGGATGGGCCATGGTGTTGCATGAGCATGGCCCACGCACATTGCTGGGGCAGGGGCAGGCCAGGCAGCGGAGAGGCGCTCCGTTTATGGGGTATCTAGTACCACGCACGGGAACAAGGAGGGGCCAAACCTGGGCAGAGGGGCAGATGCAGAGCCGCGAGACCACCATGCGCAGAACCAGCAGGAACCAGAGCAATAACCAGCCAGAGGAGACTGGTGCCTAGCAAGACACACCTCACGACAAGTCACCTGCTTATCTGACATTTCACCATAAAAAGCAGAAATGAACTACTGAAATTCAGGAGTCTAAACATACACCCCAATTTCTAGTTCAGTCGCAAACCCAAAGGCAGCGTGAACGAGGAGGAGCTGCTTTAGGGTCAGCGGTGCTTTGCTGAGGAGAACGGTGCTCCTCTTGAGCTCTGAGAAGTGTCCCTGCACAGAGCCGTGGCTGCAGTCATCGGGCGGTGTGGTGGCAGCAGGGAGGTGGACACATGGGTCCATGCGGTGGGACAGAGGTCAGGAGGAGACCCTCATGCACAGTTGACTTCCATCCAGAGTGCCGAGGGCCGTGACCTGTGGCTCACACTGTCTGCAAGAAGTCACTCAGAGAGGGTCGCAGCTCAGATGCTGAAAGCCCGCTCCACACTTCCGGAAGGCAATGCTGAGAACGTCTCCACCTCCTTGGCTCAGGCAGACATTTCTTAGGATGCCACAGCCTGTGGGTTACAAAAGAAAAATTAATGAATTAACCTCATCAAAAATCATGAACTTCTGCTCTTTGAAACGTATTTGTAGGACATAACAGATGAAGGAGTGGTATTCAGATGGTACAAAGATTCTTCATCAATAAGAAAACAACTTCTAAAAATGCAGGAAAGATAGTTACTTCACCAAAGAAGATACATGGATAGCAAGTAAGCATGGATAGCAGCACACTCACCGGGATTATGCCCGTCAGAACACGGGACGCACCAGCACACACCTGTGAGCACGGCTCAGAAACGAAGCGCCAAGGCCTGGCAGTGTCAAGTGCGGGGAGAGGCAGCAGCTGGAGTTCCCATTGCTGATGGGAGCTGGAATCTTCCAGTGACTATGGAATAGAGTTGGGTTATTTCTTATAAAAGTAAATCTGCATTTGTCCTATAACCTAGCAGTTCCACTTCTTGGCTTCTCTCAAAAGAAATGTCTACACAAAAAACCTGACCATGAATATGGATAGTGGTTTCGCCCATAATTAGGAAAAACGGGAACAACCAAACTGCTTTAGCGGGCCTATTAAAAAAGACCTATTTCTGTGTGTGATGTCCTAAAAGATACAGTAATTCATCCACGAAGTATTTTTCCAGCACCTCTTGCAGATGCTCGTCCCAGGGCTGTGGATTTAGAAGCACAACGGAGGCATGCGTGCGTGCTCGCACGGGGCCCGCCCGCAGCCGGGACAGAGCACAGCTGCAGACGGCAGGGAAGGCTTTCTGCAGAGGCAGAGACAGACAGCAGAGAGTGGGCAGACCCTCTAGGATCGAGATGGTGGTATTGCCGGGTACAGGTTATGAAACAATTATACTTGCTGATTTAAAGAAATAAAGGAAGCTTGAGAATGTCTCTAAAAACCAGGAAACTATTTAAAAGAACATAGAGAACTGCTAGAAGTGAAAGACGGTTTCCGACGTTGAAAAAAGATAGCCTGGTCAGGGCTCACTGCCAGCTGACAGTGGGGAGGGAACTAGTGACCTAGGAGGCAGGTCAGAGGACGCCATCCGAAGGCAGTGTGGGGAGATGGCAGGCGGCCGAGTGGAGCGGCTGAGCGAGCCTGAGGACCGGGAAGAGACTGTGGAGACATGTTTCTAGAACCAACCCATGTGACCACAAGCAAAATCACCTGAATCCAGGGGGAAGACAGGGTCCACGCCTGCATACTGCAGCGACCAGGAACATGGCCGGCTGCCTGGGAGGTGCAGCGCAAGCTCCCTGGTAGCAGCAGGGCCAGGGGCTGAGTGGATGCTGTCTTGGCTGTAACTGGAAGAAACAGCTGCCAACCTGGGGCTCTGTCTCCTTTGAAAATATCTCAAACAGGGTAAATAAAAGCATTTCCAAACAAAGACTGAGAGAACTACCAGGAGATCTTTACGAAGTGATGTCCTTTAGGCAGAAGGCGGGTATTCCCAAGTGGAAGGGCTGACACACGAAGAGTAAGGACACAGCGTGTGGGTGACTGAGGGGAAGATCGATGTCACTCACGGGGTGAACAGGAGCAGGGGCGCCGCACAGCTCTGGAGTATCTGTAGTGTTCACGAAAAGTGTGAGTTATTGATCAGACTCTAGTAAGTATTTGTGATGTGATTTTTAGGCGAGACACCAAAAGAATAAAAATAGAGTGTAATTTCCAAACTGGGAAGGAAAAATAGGGGGAGGAAAAAACCTGAAAGAAGGCAAGAAAGGAGATGAAAAGAAACATGAATGGTGGGTGAGAGAAAGCACAGACCAAGATGCTAGATTTAGACCTAAACATGTAAGTGAGGAAGCTAACTGAGCAGCCTAGGAGCATGAGGTGACTGTCTGCAGCAGGGGACCAGCAGCGGCACGTGACACATTTAAGGGCATCAGACGTGGAGTTGGCAGGGTCTGTGCACCAGTTTGTGGTGGGCATGAGGCTGCCAGGATGCAGGCTGTGAGGCAGGAGGCTGCCCTGTGTTCTCCGTGAGGCCAGATTGCAGAGCTGCGAGCCCTGAGCACGGGAAGGAGGGTCCGCGCTGTGGCTTCCGTGCCCAACTAGGGGTGATGATGTTGCAGTTAGCGCCTCAGACTGTGTGTTTTGGGGGATTAAACACTGTAGTCCAGAGGATGGTCAGGTTTCAACAGGCCTATTGCGTGAGAACAGAAGGACAGGGCAGTGTTGCCCAGTGGGCGTGGGAGGCTGGTGTCAGACACTGCTCGTCCCTCGTGTGGCTGAGTGATCTGCTCTGGTGCTCAGGGTGTGCACTCTGAGTCAGCGAGACCTCAGCATGTTCTTCACTCCCTGGGGTTCAGAGTCAGGTGTCCTTTTCATCCAATGACGGTGAAAAGCCTGGAAGGGGATTTCAGAGTCACTGATAGGTCCTTGCCTTACCTTTCCAGACCTCCGGAGGCTCGGCACCTGCCCAGGTGGTCCACACCCAGCCTCGAGCAGTTGGCTCCCCAGCCACTTCTGACCTGGTGTCCCTGGCACCGACACAGGGCGTCCGAGCAGTCACCTCTGTGACAGCCTCAGCCGTGGTCACGACCAGCCTGACTGCGGTGCAGACCCCGACCCGGTCTTTGGTGACCCAGGTGTCCCAAGGCAAGTATGGTTTGGTTTCCTGGGGTCCACCCCGCCCTGGAAGACAGGACTCAGTCAGCCTCAGGTGGTCGTGGGGGAGGAGACCGGTGTCCATGTGCCCCTAACAAACCACCTTCTGCAGCCACAGGGGTCCAGCTCCCAGGGAAGACCCTCACACCTGCGCACTTCCAGCTCCTCCGGCAGCAGCAGCCGCCGCCGCCGCCGCCACCCTCCCAGGCACAGGTCCCGCAGCTCCAGGGCCAGGCCCAGTCACCCGCACAGATCAAAGCTGTCAGCAAGCTGACACCGGTGAGCACTTCCTGGGAAACCGCAGGCAGCACCGTCTGTGGGCACTGCCGTGTTGTGTCGTGTTGCTCAAGGCGTGTCCTGCAGACGCTTCCGGAGTCTGGGGGCAGGATATGTGTTGGTGTTGTTTTTGAAAACACTTGCTGACGGTTTTAAGCACTCTGGGGGCCTCAGCCCCAGTTCCCAGCAATCTTTCCACCTGTTTTCACTGGGTCCCGGTCCCACCCAGAGGACGTGCCAGGAAGCGCCTTCCCCAAGGCTGGGGGTCAGGGCAGTGAGGACGTGCTGACTCGGGGCTGGTTCCCGGGCAGCATCGCTGCTCACAGGCAGTGCGTGAGTGCGGTGTCCTGGTTTTGCTGTCTACACACCTGTGCTGATGTGTGTGTAGACACATTCACTATGAAGGGAAACACCATATTCCTGCCATCCATGGAGAAGCACAAACACTGGGTACAGGAAGTGACCAGAGAGCGCACAATAAAAATTTCAGCCAACTGGCAGGCCTGCCACAGTGAGGATCTGACCCGGACCTGTCCTCACTGGTCCAGAGGGGACAGGCGGGCAGACGCCGAAGCTCCCTCCTCGAGGCACCAGGACACACACCAGGGAGATGAGACACAACCAAATGGAACATTAGTTTCCTGAGTCGCTCCAGCCACAGCTGCAGGGCTCAGTGGCCACGGGTGGCTGTGGTTTCAGCATGGACAGATCAGCTCTGGACCGAGCCATCACTTCAGGGAGCTCTGCTTCGTGGTGCTGGAGGAGTGGCAGGCCCGCTGCAGCGGTCAGCGGGGCTGGGGTCCCACCCAGGTGACCCCTCCTCTGGCCATCCTGCTCCTCCCATTCCCACAGCCAGGCACCAGTGCCCTCTGACCCTGCACTGCTGCTCCGATCCCCCCAGCTCCTGCCTGCTGCCTCCCTTCTCCACCCAGGTCATCACTCCATTCATTCTCAGGGATAGTCATGAACAACTCACTGAATTTTTATTTTTTTTTTTAGATTTTTTTCCTCAAAAATACATTTTGAGCTATTATATTTTAACGTTTTGACTTAAAGACATGAAGTTTATTAATGAAATCCTTATTTGTAGACGATTGGACTAAGAAAGTGATTGAGAGTTAATGCACATCTTAACATTTTAAAATTTAAGGAGGGACCATGATTTTAAGACCTAAAAATTTTGATGGTGCAACAGATTTGAGTCGACTTGTTTGTGAGTGGTAACAACCGGGACGTTATGCTATGAATTCATTAAACGGTCAGTGTCACTGTTTCTTGGTTCCGCCCACGACATGCTGACTTCTGATAGGGAGGGTTTAAAACTGGTAGAGAGGCCCTGTGGGTCAGTTCGCACCCTGCGTGTTAGCAGCCAGTCACTTCGGTAGAATGGGAACAGAAAACCAAGACAGACAGTGTAGACACAGTTAACACTGATGAAAAACCTGCTTTTTCTGGGTTTTAGGAACACCTGATCAAAATGCAGAAGCAGAAACTGCAGCTGCCCCCGCAGGCCCCGCCATCACAGGCCCCGCCAGGCCCCCCGCCTCCTCCCGCACAGGTGCAGCCTTCGCCGCCCGCACAGCAGCAGAGCCCCCAGCTCACCACCGTCACGGCCTCCAGGCCCGGGGCCCTGCTCACAGGCACCACCGTGGCCAACCTGCAGGTGGCCCGGCTCGTAAGTTCCCCGCGGTCTGCTTTCCCAGAGCACCAGCCCTTCACAGGCGTGCGAGCGCTGTGTGACCAGGCAGCTTGCAGGTGTCGTCAAACCCCGTCCCCTGCATGTGGGGGTGATGGGAGGAGCAGCGAAGGTCAGCCTCCAGTGAGACGTCTGCCATTGGCCGACCTCCACTTTCCGCCCTTGTGAGCCCTGTCCGTGTCTCACTGCTTGACTGCGTGTGGGGAGACGTTTGCAGACGCATGGCTTGCTGAGTTCCTGGACTCCCTTTCTCTCCTCTGTGCTTAGACACGTGTCCCCACGTCGCAGCTGCAGACGCAAGGCCAGATGCAGGCTCAGGCGCCCCCCCCGGCACAGGTAGCCCTGGCGAAGCCTCCGGTGGTGTCCGTGCCCGCAGCCGTGGTCTCCTCGCCGGGCGTCACGACCTTGCCCATGAATGTCGCTGGGATCAGTGTGGCCATCGGGCAGCCACAGAAAGCCGCAGGTGCCTGTTCATGCCCGCTGGAGCCTGCCCGGGGCTGGCCAGCCTCCTCTAGCGGGAGGAGCCCTGCCGCTCCTCCGTCAGACACCCATTTTGAGAGTGCCGCAGCACACATCAGCAGAGTGTCTCGCAGCTTCCCCAGTGCACGTTTTGACCCTCAGTTTAACCATTAACGTGTGGTGCTTCCCATCCCTTTATCTCAGCGATTTTCAACCAGTGTGAGTGCCACCAGAGTTGTTAGAACATGCAACACCTCACTATTAACTAGTCAGGGTGTCAGATAAAAAGGCAACAGCCAACATAGTAGCCACCCTGTGTAAATGAATCAAAATTAGACTGGTTTTCTGTCCGGTCAGCAGGAAATAGGTTTTTGGTGTGCTGCAGAGCCTTAGTGGTTAGCGGACATGCCACAGGGTGGACACAGTTGATAATCACTGCTTCATCTGCACGTCCTGGTGGGCCCAGGAATGCTGTGCATGGGTGGGAGAGATGGCTCTGTGTCTTGGCAAGTCTTGGGGTGCGGTTTCCCGTAGAGGGCAGTCATTCTGAGCTGCCCCATGACTTGGGGACATGCAAGGGACAGCAGAGGGACTTGGCACACGACTCACCCCTCTGATGCTGTTGGCAGGACAGACCGTTGTGGCCCAGCCCGTGCACGTGCAGCAGCTGCTGAAGCTGAAGCAGCAGGCCGCACAGCAGCAGAAGGCCATCCAGCCGCAGGCCGCCCCGGGCCCAGCTGCCGTCCAGCAGAAGGTACTGGGTTCTTGCACAGGCAAGGGTCTTGACTCATCCTGGCCTTATGCAAAGTCTGCCCTGACTAGGCCCAGGGTGCACTGAGGACGAGAGTGTTCTGAATGGGCCCTGCCTCGCTGCTTGGCACCCACACACCCAAGACCGGGGAGTGGGTGCTGCTTGTAGGCCCGGAGGGAGCGTGTTGTGGGGTAGGGAGCTGCATTCACAGAGGGCTCGTGGGGAACAGTGAGGGCGCGTAGGCTGTGGGCTGGTGAGGGGCCAGAGGGTTTGGGGAAGTACATGTAGCTCGAAGTATGTAACTGCCTGGGCTGCTAGAACACAAGGCACACTGGCAGGTGCGGACCTGTCCTGTGTGTCCATCCCAGGGGCTCAGAATCTGAAGAGAGGCAGCTCTGAACTGATTTTGGTCCCCAAACAGTCTTTCTCAGCAGGCTAGCAGGAGGGGCGTGTGCTGTGCAGGCATCCTCCTCCAGGAGGGGCCTTCTCCCCTGTGGTGGGCAATTTGGGGAAGGAAATACCTCTTGGTCCCCTCACGGTCCTTGTCAGCAGCCCTGTGGGCCAGCCTCATGGGAGCAGTTGCAGGGTGGTTGGCTGGCAGGTGGAGCCTGAGTGATTGCGTCCACTGAGCTTATGTCCCAAAGAGAAACAGAAAGGCTTTGGCCATAGCGCAGGTCTGCGTGTTAATGTAAGCTGAAAGAAAACTCCTGAGGCGTTAGGAAGCACTTGTGTGTGGCCATGGCTTTGTAAGCCAGGTGGATAGCCCGTGGGTGCTCGGCCTTCTGAGGGGCAGTTAAATGTTCCTGGTGGAGAAAAGTGGAGATCAGGTTAGATATGCAGAGATTGTGCACACAGGTTTGTTCCTCTTCGTGCTGGTTTTTTAGGGTATTGGCCAAATTCTCACAGTTAGAGTTAAGAAATTGCATGTGTGTGTTTCCTATGTGGTGGTCAGGTTCACACATGTGATGGGCATGTAAAGATGAATGCTGGCCGCAAACATGAGGGGACTTCAGGAAAGGAAGCCCGTGACTGGGGACTGGGCACACCAGTGGGATGCTGCAGGGACAGGGCAGAGAGCAGCAGCGCCATGTGGTCACACTGCAGGTAGGGGGCCGTGTCAGGGCCTGCAGAGAAGGGCCTGGCAGCTCTGACCCTGGATGGTCTCTCTCTTCAGATCGCCGCGCAGCAGATTGCCGCTCAGGGCCAGCCCCAGAAAGTCACCTATGCCACCCAGCCGGCCCTTAAAACCCAGTTTCTCACCACACCCATCTCCCAGGCTCAGAAACTGGCTGGGACTCAGCAGGTGCAGACCCAGATCCAGGTGAGTGTGAACCAGTGCAAGGGCCAGATGGCAGACCCCGCAGGCGCCCAGGACCGTGGCGGCCAGCACGCAGGCTCCAGACAGTAAAGGTGGGCGGGCACCGTGAGGAGAGTTCAGAGAGCATCTTGGGCCCTGCACTTCTCTGCAGCAGCGGCCGGTCCCCTGGCAGCCCTCGCTGGCTTTGCCATCTGCTGGAGCACCTGCGGCCTGGGTGTGCTCAGACCGAGCTACGGTGGCAGCTCCAGGGGTCAGCAGTCGTTTCCTGCTTCAGAGACCGACAGTGTGTGAGCGCCATGTGGCTGCCTGGGAGTAGGGCCCGCAGTCTTTTGGTATATGGGACAGCACTCCAGCCTAGCTACCGGGCAGGCAGCCACGTCCTCTTTTTCCCTCCTTCCCCTTCCCTTTGGCTGTGTTGCGCTGAGGAGGCTGCAGGGCCCCGCTAAGGTGCGCAGATGGAAGAAGCTCAGCCACGTTGCTGTTATGTGATTGTTTTTTCAATCACCCTTCGTTAGAGTGGGAAAGTCCCCTTCTTTATCTGGTCACTAGAAGTGTGTGTTCCTTGTGGTGTGGTGTTTGGTCTGTGTGTCACCATCTGCCTGCCTTCCGTGCCCTGTGAACTTCCGGTGCGGAGGCTTCGCGTCCGTCTCAGTGCTGGAGACTCGAGAGTCCGACCTGCAGCTGATTGCTATCCCCATTCTAGATTCTTCACCCTAGCTGCCTTGGGACAGGTCCCCCAAAACCTCACAGGCACCTCAGCCTCACCTATGCGCACCTGAACTCTCCTCCAGCTCCAGAACGGCGGTTCTGTTCTGCTGGCCTTTGGCCTCGCCTAGGCTGAGCCCGCAGGCACATTCCGTCTCTCTGTCTCACCCCCCAGACCCCGCCCGTCAGCAGTGCTGTGGGTAGGGTTGTTGAAACTCGCTTTATGGCGGTGGTGGGGCACACTTGTCGGGGCGTTTCATGATTACTAGGCCAAGTGTATCGATGTTGTGGCTTAGTCTTCAGTGTTCTTACCAGTTACTGAGAAAGGTGTGCTGAAGTGTCCTGTCCTGGCTGTGGAGTTCTTTCCGTTATGGGCTTTTACATGCACTGTTAGCTGCATGTGAACTTTCAGTGTCGCTACTCTGAAGAGGCCCCATCATCACCAGTTCCCTTAGGTCCCGAAGCCCATTCTGCCCCATGTGGAGACCTTCCCCTCTCTGGTGGAGTCCCTGGTGTCTTCCCCAGCCATACTTCCTGTGCTCTGTGTCTGCTTTGCGCAGACTTCTGGAAGTCGTCACAGTGACACTGCCGCCAGTCTGTTGTCACCCAGTCTCCAGTTCGGTCTTCAGCCTGAAACGCGCTCACTCACCTTTACGGTGGGGCCGATATAGGTGGGCTTACCTTCCATGTGGTTTGGGGTTTTGGTGGTTCTGTTTTTCTCTCTCCGTTCTTTATTGCCTTCTCTTACGTTGTTTATGTATTTACTTTTCATTGTCTTTCCGCTACTAGTTTGGCAATTAGATGTTCTCTTTCTGTTCGTTGAGTGGCTACCTGTTGAGAGTCTGGGGCAAACTGCTGCCTCTCCTGTGCTCAGGAGGGCGGGCCTGTCACCGCGCAGCCGCCATCACTCAGCAGAAACACTGCCGTCCTCGTGCGTGTGCTCCCGTCCCTCTCCCTCTGACTCCTCAGGTGAGATCCTGTTTCTTCTGCTCGAAGTGCACCCTTTGGAGTTTCCAGGATAGTTTGAAATGCCTGCATTTTACTCTTCTTCTTAAAAAAGATTTTTGCTTGGCATGGAATTGCTAATTGGAGTGTGTCCTCAGTACCTTCACCATAGTCCCTGGTTCCTGATTCTTTCATTGTTGATGGAAAGTCACATGCCTGCCCAGGGCGCCGTTGCTTTGAAGGTGATCATTGGCCCCAGTTCCTTTCGAGATCTTGGCTCTGTTCTCGGTGTTCTGCAACAGCATTGCTGGGGGTTGTTGACCTTCTGGAGCCCGGGCACTGATGTCACTTGTTCGTTTAGGAAATAGTCGGCTACTCCACCTTCAGGTGTTGGCTCTGCCCGTTTTCCCACCCTTCTGGCATCCTCACACTTTCCCGTTTCCTGTTAATCTCACTCAGCTGTATCTTGAGGAGCATCCTCAAATCCACCTTCCACGTTACTGACTTCTCCTTGGCCAGGTCTGGTCTGCTGTGAAGCTGCTCTGTTGAATTTTTATTTTGGTTAATATGTAATTTTTGTTCTTAGAAGTTTGATTTTTTGGTCTTTGTAGCTCAGGCTGCATCAACAGAGCACTCTGCTTTGTTTATGTCTGATCGTTTCTCTACTGAAAGTCCTGGTGCATCTGATTTCACTTGTTTTCTGCTGTTCTTGCTGCGGGAACTGGGTTTCTTTGTCTTTACAGCGACTGTTTTCTTGTGACCCAGCTTTCCTTGGAGTTCTGTCTGCGGGATGCTTTGTGGTCTGGGCTCCTATAGTTACCATCGGGAACACATCAGCTGTGGCTTGTGGGTTTGCTATCTCTCAGGTGACATTGATTTGGTCTCTAAGCCTGTGTCTCCTGTCCCCAGCACCAAGCTCTAAGAGGTGAGTTCCTCACAGACCCCTTTGGGTGATGTGATCACAGCTGCAGAGGGTGGCGTGCGGCCTTCCTGAGAGTGAGTCTGGACTTGGCCTCATCAGCGCCCCGTGGGGACCGGGAGCAGCAGCACGGGGCCGTCCTCTCAGCTTGTGCGCTCAGGGCAGCAGCTGCTGCTCACCTCTGCTCACTGCACGGGCCCTGACTTCACTTAGGTTCTGAAACTGGGCATTCCTTTCTCTCTGCAAGTTTATCGGTGCATGTAAGGCATCACCTTAGTTCTGTCCACAGCATTTCAGTCCTTGTGGCGGTGGGCCCCTCTCAGTCCTGGCCCTGCACTCGCCAGCTGAGCCGGCCCCTGACCCAGCCATGGAGGCCCGGTTGGTCACATGTCTTCCCATCTCTGCGAGTGCTGGTTACGGTTGTATGTGTCAAGTTACAGCGCACCAGTAAATGCCTTCTGACTCAATTTTTTTTTTTTTTAAGATTTTATTTATTTATTTTAGAGAGAGGGGAAAGGAGGGAGACAGAGAGAGAGAGAAACAGCAATGTATGGTTGCCTCTCACATGGCCCTCACTGAGGACCCAGCCCGCAACCCAGGCATGTGCCCTGACGGGGAATCGAACCGGGACCCTCTGGTTCCCAGCCCTCGCTCAATCCACTGAGCTACACCAGTCAGGGCCCTTCTGACTCAATTTTTATCATGAGGACTAACGTTTACTTGGAGCTTTGTCATTTACAAATACGTCATATAATTTCGCATTTTCTCCAGACTTGTCTTGGGCAGCCCTGTTTTCACCCCTGTTCCAGAAGTTAGTGCCCTAGGGGGCAGGGGCGTCAGGGCCTGCAGCTGCTGCCCTCTGGGAGCCCGTCTGGCTTCTCCAGTCCAGTGCCCCAACAGCCCTGGCTTCACACCGGTGGTGAGAAGCTTCGTTCTGTAAATAGGAGGCAGCACTCAGTCGTGGTTAAGGAAAGCGGTCAAGACAACTGCTTCACAATTCTGGCGCATCTCTGGGCTGGAGCAGAACCACTTCACCTGTAGGACACCTTCCTGCAATGTTGCCCAGACTTAAAGAGGCTCTCTTGAGATCTCTTGAAATGTTAAAATATTTCATTCCATCCTCAATTTAATTTTCTCATATATACTTGGAGAAGTTTTTAATAAAAGAAAAAATTTGGCTCTGTAAAAGCTTGAGACCAAAAATAATTTTCAAGTCACACGTGACTGCAGAGTAGGAAGGTGGTCAGGACTCAACGTGAAGGTCCCCTCGGGGTGCCTGGGGAGCTCACGGAGAACGGCTCTTTTCTGCCATCTGACCACCGTGCTTTTGCATTGAGAACTGAGAAGGAGAGAGAGGGAGGAAAGTCTCCCTTTGTGCCTGCATTCTTCTGAATCCTGCATTTGGCTTTCTTTGTTTTGTCAAAGGTTGCAAAACTCCCTCCAGTTGTGCAGCAGCAGACACCTGTGGCTGGCATCCCGCAGGTCGCCTCTGCTTCCCAGCAGGTAGGTGCAGATAGGCAGCCGCCTGGGAGGTCCGCACGTGGGCTTCTCAGGGACCTTCACGTTTCCCAGGTTGAGAGTCTTGGCTTTCTTCCAGAGGAAGTAGAATGTTAATCACTAGAGAATCACTTTAGATTTTCATAATACAGAAGAAAATGAACACACTCCATACCCCATGTACCAAAGGGGCGCGTTGCTAGGACCGGAGCTCCCACAGTCGTGTCGGACTGTCCTGCAGGCAGAGGGAAACTGGGAGCGTGAGTCCCAGGGGGCAGCCAGGACTTACCTCCTGACTGGCCTGTAACCGCTCTATTGACTGCTACGAAGTGTGGCCACAGAAAAGCAGTGCTTCACACATTTCTATTTTCAGAATCACACTGGCATGTGCATTTCAAGAAACCAGAAACGGTTGACCCTTGAACAATGTAGGGTGTAGGGGTGCCCACCCCCAAGTAGTCAAAAATGTGTGCGTAACTGAAGTTCGCCCTCCACATACGTGCGTCCCAACCCATGTCTGTCGACCCTTGAACAACACGGGTTCAAGCTGCGCTGGCCCACTGGCTCTCGGGGCCCATGTGCGTGCTCCAGCCCGCGCTGTTCAAGGGACAGCTGTAGCAGCGATGGCTGAACGCCTCCCACCGCCAGCCCCCAGGCCTCAGCTCTCACCTTCTTCCCAGAGGCCTCCGGTTTTAGCCCGAAAGCAACGATTTCGTTTTCTCCTTTAGTCTGGGTAGAAACCAGAGGTCATATTCCGATATGTCCAGCAGTTTTCACATTTTACAAAAGAATTTGTGCTGATTAGGTTTCTAAAACCCCCTGCTCACCCCCAAGAGTGTTGACTCTGTCCTGTCACAGGACCTGCGTTTTCTAGGCAGTGTGTTTTCTGTTTTGGCCCAGGCGTCCCCACAGACTGTGACCCTCACCCAGGCGACGGCTGCTGGGCAGCAGGTCCAGATGATCCCCGCAGTGACCGCGACTGCACAGGTGGTTCAGCAGAAACTCATGCAGCAGCAAGTTGTGACGACAGCGGCAGCCCAGCTACAGGCCCCTGGGGTCCCCAACCCCACACAGGTGTCAGCCAGTGCCGATAGCCCTAACCAGCAACCCAAATTACAAATGAGAATCCCTGCTGTCCGGTTAAAGACACCCACCAAACCTCCATGTCCCTAGCCAGGAAAGTAGGCAGCCTTGGGGTGGGCCACCAAGCACTCCACCACCTAACCAGAGCCAGTAGGCTATACTTATTGCTGAACCTTGGGACAGTGTCACACAGGAGGTTCAGCATCTGCAAAGCTACAGCGAGCTTGCGGAACTCTCGCTGCCCACAGTGGCCCTCGTGGACCTCCACCTCTTCTGTGGGAGACCTGTTGGAAATGTGACAGTGGCGGTCTTTCCTCAGTCACTCACCCATCAGCCTCTCCCCCGGAGCAGCAGGGCTGGGCGTGGGAGCCTTTGGAGCCTGTTAGTGCCCGTGTTTCACACGTCATGGGGCCACATGGAAGGTGCAGTGAGTTACAAAGCGACTTCCTGAAGCTAAAATGTGATTTCGAGAGCGTCTGCCTCTCTTGGTTCTTGATGCCCAACTGAAAATGCGCCATGGTCCTGTGAAGAGAGGCCATCTGGGGTCAGTCATCTCAGGTCCGAGAGAGCCAGCGTGGCTTCTTCCTGCTCTGAAATGTGACTTGTTGGAACTCCAAAGGAACCGCTTGGCGCTGACACCCACAAAAGCACACTGGTGACAACGGTTCCAGCTTGTGAGGAAGAAGAGCACTGTGATTGAGCTTCCATCCAAAGAGCAGCCAGTTTGGCTGATTCCTGTGTCACTGGGACCTTGCGGACTACTCCCACCCAGCACACCCGCAACACTTCCCAGCATTTGTGTAAAGCTCGCACTTGGACGTAGCGCCCTGAAGCAGCTCCTGCAGGTTTGAGAGCTCCTGTCTTGGAACATTCAGGGCCCAGAGGACCGGGCAGGTGTTGTCATGTTGCAGACATCGCTGCTGAGTGGGAGTGCGCGGCATGGTGCCCCCCTCAGTACCGGCGTGCACCACCCCCCGTGCCACCCGCACCCCCCGTGTGCCTGCAGAGCTGAGCAGCCTGCTCGGGCGGGGAGTCTGCTCGTGGCCCGCTCCTGCTTCTAGACTGGAAACCCCAGATTGCTGTCCCAGGGTCACGTCCAGGAGCAGGCACGCTCCTTCGTAGGTCTGTATAAACTGTGCTGTGTCAAGGGGGCCCATGGCTGAGAGGCCAGTAAGAGGCCCCGTGTTTGTACTTTTTTATTTTCACTATGGCAGGGTGGTAGAAGTGATCGCAGCGGGCTTGACTGGCTGGCGGCGTCCACTCACCAAGCCCACGGGGCATATCCAAGGACACCCACTCTGCGCCTCTGACTCTCGGAGTCCAGGAGGTTGGGTTCTGTCAGGTCTGTGTGCAGAGGACGAGTTACAGCATCCCAAGAGAGGTTTCATCTTTATTTTTCTTCATGCTGCTCCCCTCCTCATTGCAGCGTTCAGATGACAGGAAGGAGAGTCTCTGCCCAGTTGCGCTGGTCTCCCTTCAGTTTACGTGGACAGTGACACACAACTCCCCGTGAAGCCCAGGGGGCACTTCATTTTTGAGTTCTTCGTGAGAGATTTGGAGAAAAGTAAAAATCAAATGTTGAAAAAACAGAAGGGACTCAACATTTTAGTTAGCTGAAGATGCGAAACAGAACTGCTAACCAAGACTTGGTTCTGGTTTGGCACAGCCCGGCAGCACTCCACCCCCGGTCCCCGGGAGACTTCCTGCCCTTGTGTGCACAGCTGTCGCACGGAGGGCCTGTTCTTTTGGCACACTTTATTGTGCACCCTGTGTGCGTCCCTCTTGTCCTTCACAGGGTGCTTGCAGCCCGTCTTTAGGCAATGAAATGCCGACGCACTTACTTAGACCACCCTCGAACAGCGGCTGCAGCGGCTGTTTTCGGTGAGTGCAGAGCCTAGCAGGGCGGGAGAAACCTCACCAGCTTCCTGGAGACGAGCTGTGTGCAGCTGCAGCCCGTTCACCACTGGAGGGAAAGTGTTTTCTTCAGCGACTCCGTGATGTGAAGTATGGAGCAGAAAAGAGTTTTCTTGGATTGCTTGGCTTAGTGACGTCCAGATGTTGCCACTGACCTGAGTGCAATCACTTAGGTAGAACCCTCCTTCCAGAACGTTGTTTCCAAGGTCAGGCTTTCCATACTGAAGGGCTGGTGTGAGTTTTGGAGGTGGTTGCACAGGCCTCCGACCGCTGCTGCTAGAACCTGCACTGCCTGTGAACCGGCCGCACCAGCACCCTGTGATGATGGAAAGACCTTCCGGGCAAAGACAGCGGCAGAACTCTGTCCGGCTCACGTCATTCTCTGAGTAAGAGACTCGCATTCCTACGAAGGCCGGGCTGTTTGCACAGCACCCCTGGGAAGCAGGAGGCTGGGTCCGCACGCTCAGATTCCATACCTGGCGAGGCATCCCTTTCACATCTTGATGAGTTTTTGTTTAACTGTTGTAACTAGGTAGCTGTTGTGTTTTAAAATAATTTAAAGAAAAAAAAAGACTGAAATTGTAAATACTTTGTAAATACAATCATTTGTACTTGAATAGTAGGATTTTAAAGGGCACTGATATCCCACCACACAAAAGGCATAATAAACGACCTTTTTATATGTTTTCTTCGTTTTGTGTTTCATAGAAAACTAGTTAAAGAAGATGCTAGTTGTGCTTATTTCATTGTGTGGTTTTGGAGGCACAGGTTTACTTCTCCAGCCCCCACGCCCAGAGGAATGGGGCGCGCCTGCAGGCTTGCCGAGGGAGTCACCGTTTACTTCCGCAGAGACCACGTCCACCTGGCCCCCGAGTTCCAGAGCCACACTCGGAGGAAGGACTGGTGCCCTCAGGTGCCACCAGTGCTGCCCAGTCAGTCCCTTCCTGGCCTGCCACCCACAGGCGTGGGTCTCCTGGAGGGCCAGGTCTGCCTCCGGTAGTCCTGTGCCTGGACGCCCAGCACCTCCAACCCGGCAACCAGCAGACCCTGCTCTTCTCCATTTTCTCTTTCACTTTTAGACATTTTTTCCTTTGGTAAAAAAAAAGTTTCTGGTTACAAAGAAAATACAGCCCACTTTTATTTTTAAAAATGCACACCTAATACAAAGGTAAGAAGTGCCCTGAGAAGTCCGTGGTCACTCTTGGAATCTCCTCCACTGTGCCAGCAGGGCTCCAGCATTGGCCCTGCGTCTGTGTTACCTTCCTTGGCCAGGCACTCAGGCCCCTGTGAGCATCACCTGCCTCCGCTTTTAGGCCCCCGTACACTGTGGCCCGTGGCCTGGGCTCCCATGCCTGCCTGGCCATGTGATAGGGCCAGCAACTGACCCCACAGTGCCTCAGTTTCTTCCTGTGCATCCCCTAGGGCGGCCGTGCCATGTGGAGCGTGCTCACCCTCGGCACCTGTGCTCAATCAGTTCTGTCCTCAGGATGAGCAATGGAAAAGGTTGCATTTACAGAGCATCTCCGGCCCTGCAGCCTCAGCCTGGCTGCTGTGTGTGGGAGGGCCTGGGGCAGGCTTCCCTAGCGTGTGACCATCATGGGGGTGTGGGGCACCCAGGTGATTCTGCTGTCAGGCACAGTGGGTCGCGCTTCTGACCCCATGAGTCTGTTGGCCCCTATCTTCAGTGCACGGGGACACCCAAGTTCAGGTAAACCTCCAGTACACCCCATAGGCCGCCCGACCACGGCTACCTGTAGAGGCCTCATGTAGGTCTCCCTAGACTCTAACCTCCTGTCAGGCTTCCAGACGGGGCTGTGGCTCAGGGTCCTTTGGAGAGAAGAGGGGACTCTGCCACCCGTTCTGGGCAGCAGGTCTGCCCTGCCCTGCATCTATATCACCCACACCGAAGCCAGCTGACCCTCCCAAGGCCCCAATTTATGGCACGCGTCCAATGGAATCCAGGCAGCCGCCAAGAGCAGGTTGTGTGATCTGAAGTGGGGAGGTCTCAGGTGTGAGGAGGTACAGGAGTGTGTGGGGTGCTGCTGGAGTAGAGCGACTTGTACACGTGTGTGCACTGAGGGCCATGAGAACAGCAGCAGCCTCTAAGGGGTGGGGGTGCTTATGGTAGAAGGGGTGCTTCTGACCGACCAGTTTGCCATGTGCACTGTTGAATAAGGCCCTAGAAGTCGCCTGTTCATGGTCTCCCCAGAACCCCTCAGGAAGCTTGGTTTCTAGAACAGGTTCTACTTCCTTACCTGGTCCTGTGCCGCTCCCTTACTCCCAGCACACTGCCCTGCTCCCAGGACAGCCTCCACTGTCCCCCCACCCCACCCCTGTGCAAAGTAGTTGTCCTTTCTCAGCCACGTGACAAATTGTGTGTGCTGGCTCCTCCCCTCCCACCTCCACAATGTTCTGGTTCCTTGGCGGCACCTGGTGCCAGACAGTGGGGTTTGTGTGACCTCCCCGGGGCACCGCTGTTCTATGCATACTGAAGCACATTCACCAGCTTTATCAAGTGGTATATACTTTAAAAAAATCAACACTTGGCTCTTTTTTTTTCTTTTAAAGATTTTATTTATTTTAGAGAGGGGAAGGGAGGGAGACAGAGAAACAGCAATGTATGGTTGCCTCTCATATGGCCCTCACTGGGGACCCGGCCCGCAACCCAGGCATGTGCCCTGACGGGGAATCGAACCGGAACCCTCTGGTTCCCAGCCCACGCTCAATCCATTGAGCTACGCCAGCCAGGGCAACACTTGGCTCTTTTAAAAAATCAAAGCCACTGAGAGACGGATAAATTATCGGTTTATTCAGCTGATGTTTGTTGAGGACACACTCCGTGGCAGCTTACCATCTGGGCCCTGGAACTATGGGCTGGACAGATGATAAGACACTTCAGAGGGGCGAGTACAGTGATGATGGGGTGCAGTCCTGGCAGGCAGGCTGTCACCGAGTGGCAGGGAGGGCTGAAGCTGGGCAGACTACATGAGGGAGTGTTGAGAGCTTGCCCTTTGGCCCTGCAGAGGAACGCAGCTGCAGACCATGGTCATTTCCCCACAGACGCTGGGCCTGGGACAGGCTCCGGCCACTAGCCAGGCCCCCAGCCAGCAGCCCAGAGTCCAGACACGGGCCCCCACTGTCAGGTTCAAGGCCCTAGCCAGCCCAGCCAAGGGAGACGGCATGTGGCGATCCGCGTGAGTCCTGGAGAAGCACAGGTGCCAGCAGGATGCACCAGGCTCAACACACTTGACTGCCCCTCACTCACACCCAGGAGTGTCCACAGCTAGGCCGACAGGCCCGGCCAGGAAGCCCAGCGGACTGACAAAGAAGCCTCTCCTCCAGCTTCCCTGCTGTGCACCCCACACCCTGCAGGACTCAGGTGCCAGCACGCTGTGTGCAGCGCCAACAGAAACGAGCTGGTTTTGTGTGAATGCCGGCAGCTATCCCACTGGCACCTCTACCTGGCCAACCCGGAAACCCAAGAACCTGTGAGCAGACTGTCATTTAGCTCAAATGAATAATGTAGACAGAGAAAAATCCAGTTTGTTCCAATTTTTTAGTTATACGTTGGGGGAATACCTCACCAACAGTGGTGAGTGCTTCTGAGGCCTGTTCACAGCCACGCCCTCCAGCACCTTGTGCAGTGAGAGTGTTCTGTAGGCTGGGGCCTGGCTGTGCGGCTGGCTGGTTGGCCTTATCCCCACTTGAGGACATTTTTTCATTGCATTTAGAGAGGGAGGAAGTGAGAGAAAAAGGGGAGAGAAACGTCGATGTGACACAGAAACAGCTACTGGCTGCCCCCCATACACACCCAGACCAGGGACCGCACCAGCAGCCTTTGGCTATGGGACCCTGCTGCAGCGCACTGGGCCACACCGGCCAGGGCGGGACTAGTTGTGAAGTGAAACACCACAGACCACACGACACCTGTGACAGTGGAGACACCTCCCAGGTCTGCTGCGCTGCAGCAGGAAGGGCCACCTTCTTGATGCAAGATGAACACACTGACATCGTCAGAAGAGCTAAATCCCCAACTCAGCTCAAAGCCAACCCTACTCTCAGCCAAAAACACAATGGCCACCATCCCATCAGTCCTGGGGGAGTGCGAACAATTTGAGTAAAGCTCTGTTTCCAGGAAAAGCGCCTGATCAGAGGTTGGCCTTGTGCGCCCTTGATGATCCCAGGCCAGGCCTGGGCACTGATGAGAAGGCCTGTGTCCTAGGGCCTCTTCCAAAAGGGTGCACGCACCTTGCTGCTGTAGAAGGCCCTGCCGCCCTTAGAGCCCCTGCCTAGGCTGCCTTCTGCCTGTGTTCTTCCTGCAGGAAGAGAGGAAGGGGCTCAGTCCGATCTCCCCTCACCAGTCTGCAACCCAGCACAACCCCCTTACTCTAAGAGGAAGAGACACCCAGCGCTCACTCAGAAATCACAGCTCTGGTCCAGAGCCCAGGGTCTCCTGACCTCCAGCCAAAAGTTCAAGGGCAAACCCGGGACCTTATCTCCCCTCCGTCAGCGAGCAACCTCAGGTGTTCCCTAGAACTGCCACAGGCCCCTCACCTTGACGGCTTTCTCCAGCTGCGACAGAGCCTCCTCGTACTGAGGCACCAGGGGCTGGAGGAGCTCAGGGAGGATATTGTGCCGCTGCAGCTCGGGGGCCCCAGCTTCTGTCAGCATCCGGAGGAATTTCTGCTCCTGGAGGGAGCACACTAGTGGGAAGGGGCTCCCATCGTCCCCCACCCCCGCCGAGGTCCACTCGCCTGACCTGAACTTTGAGAAGCAGCGTGAAGGCCTGTCCGGTTTTCCCAGCGCGGGCCGTCCTTCCAACCCTGCAACCAAACGGACACCTCCAGAGTGGCTGCCGTTGCCCTGTGTGGGCCCGACAGGAGAGCCAGTTCTCCCCCCCGCCACACACCCCCGCCAGCACAGCCCCACACGGCCATCCAGGCCAGCCCTCACCGATGCACATAGGTCCGCAGGTACTGGGGGGCGTCGTAGTTGACCACCAGCTGCACACCTTGCACGTCGATGCCGCGGGCAGTGGCGTCTGTGCTGATGAGGCTGTCGGGGTACAAGGGGCTGTGGGACCAGCCTAACGCCAGGAGCTAGGATGCCCCTGCTCCCACCCTACTGGGGATGCTCCCATGGAGCGAGGAGGCAAATCTGCTGAGTGCCCTGCGGGGCCAGGCAGCCACCGGGAGCGAGCACCCTCCCCAGGCACTCACAGCTGGATCTTTCCCTGTTCAAACTGCTTCAAGATCGTCTTCCTCAAGCCAGGGCCATAGCGGGAGGAGAATTCAGCCACCGCCACACCTCCGAAAGCCTGGACTAGCAGAAAGAGCCTGCAAGGGAAGAGCCAGGTGGGTCGGGGCTAGCACCTGCCTGCCCCTCGCCTCCACCTGCACCTGCCTGCCCGGTCTCACCTGTGGGCATTCTCCCGGGAGTTGGTGAAGCACAGGACCCTGGAGAAGCTCATGTGCAGGATCAGGTACAGGATAACCAGTGGCTTGGCGTGCAGGCTGCAGGGCACGTAGTGATGCTGTGGGGACAGTGCGGGGTTGGCCCAGCCCCAGGAGCTGGGGCCCCCTCCGCAGCCCATGCACCCAGCTCACCGAGAGCCCTGAGGGGAAGGTGTACTTCCCGCCTGAGTTCACGTCCACGTCAGCATCTCCGGGGCCCCCATGAGCTGCCCGTGTGGAGAAGAGCCGGGGCTGGTACAGGCTGAGCTGCTGTAGCTTCTCAGGGTTCTGAGTCAGGGTGGCCGAGAAGAGCAGCTTCTGCAAGGGCATCTGGGGACAGCAGGTGCTGAAAGGGAGCAGGCACTGAGTGAGCAGCTGCGGCCCAGCCCTCCTGACCGGTCAGACAGACCAGGCACTCCGCCCAGGGTGGACCAGAGCCGGGGCTGGGTACCTGGCAGCAGTCACAGCCCGGGGCTGCCTTCTCTGGAGCAGACTACAGGGATCCTTGGCACTCTCCCTGGGGAAAGCAGCTGCCACCACCCGTGGGAGCCATGATTGGTGCATGCTGTCTATCATCCGGTCGGCCTCATCGATGACCTGCGGGAGGCAGGAAGCCCAGGGTCTGGTGGTGAGATCAGCATCGGCTCCCAGCCCAGCCTCCCTCTGGATGGGTGGGGTACCTACCAGGAAGCGGAGCTGCTGGAGGCTGAACCCCGGGGTCTGGTCGATGTGGTCCACCAAGCGCCCAGGAGTGGCCACCACGATGTCAGCCAGGCAGCAGAAGCCGTCGGCTCTGTGGAGCAGAGAGTAGCCCAGCCAGAGCCCCACACAGACCCCAATGCAGGGAGCCTGCAGGGCCAGGGGCCACAAGTGGTTGTGCCCACCCTGTGCCAGCCCCTCCAGAGCTCATGGCCCAGCAGAACCTACGTCTTCTGGACAAGGGTCTCCTGCTCCTTGGCCAGGGACTTCTGCCCTGTGACCAGGGCAACGCGCAGAGGAGTAGCATCTGTGTAGACGTTGAACACTCTGCTCACCTGGGAGAGGACAGGTGTCGTTGGCCTGACCTGAGACACCATACCAGTGACAAGGACTGTGGGAAGACCCCCAGGCATGGGGTCCACCTACCTGCTGGGCCAGCTCCTTGGTGGGCAATACAACCAGAGCGCGGACCTGGCACACGGCTCGCCGCAGCAGGGCCTGTGGAACAAGGGCCTCCAGTGTCAGCAGGGCCAGCTCCCCGCCCACCAGCCACTCGGAGGGCGGGGTCCTCACTCACCTGCACCACAGGGATGACGAAGGCCAGCGTCTTCCCACTGCCTGTCGGGGCAGAAACGCAGAGGTCCCTGGGCTGGTAGCCACCTCTTCCCACCAGGAACCCGTCGGCTGCGCTCTCCAGGAGAGCGGGAATGACCGCTGCCTGGACTGGATGGGGCAGGGAGGAGATGTCAGTCAGGCCTGTGCAGGGACCCCACCAGCATGGGGCCCGAGGCCGGTCTGGGACCTCCAGGCAGGCAGCTCTCTGCGCAGCAGCACCTGGAAAGTAGTAGGAAACGCCATGCGCCCGCAGCTGCTTCTGCAGGTCAGGGTGGACTTCAGGGATGTCCTCAACAGGAACCGTGTCTTCAGTGACATTCTTTGTGACACAGCTTGGCTCAGCTAGCCACTTTGGCAGGAAAGGGTGGACCTGTCACAAAGGGTAAGAGAATGAGGCCAGGACACTGTCCCAGAGCCTGCCCAGCACCAGGAGCAAGGCCGCAGAAACCAGGCTGAGGAGGCTACAGGAAGGAGGCCCGACGAGCCTTTACCTTGTGTCCCGGCTCCCCCACCCCGCCCCAGCTCCCTGGCACCCGTGTCCCACACAGCCACTCCCCTGGGGTCTTCCCCTCACAGCTGCGGCCACACCACACTGAGCAGACCCTACAAGACCCTGAGGACAGAGATGACCACGATGGCATTCTGTTAACCAGGGGTCTCCTCGTTCCTAGGAAACTTACCTACCTGAACTAGGACCTGCCCAGTGAGACGAATTAATGCCCTAACCCGAGCTGACCACACAGCCAGCGTTTACACCGTCAGTCACTGTGCCGTGGTGCACCTCGTGCCCCTGGACTGTCTGGAAGCAGCAGGGCATCTCACCGTCCTCCGGGCGGGCAGTCCATCGAGAACAACAAACAGGCTGTGGGGCTGTCAGAGGCCACACAGCACTGGCAGTGACAAAAATTCCTGGACACTAGAGCTGCCACCAGGGAGCTGAAGGGGCTCTCAGAACTGAGGCTGCAGCTGCACCAGCAGCACTGGGCATCAGAGACTCTGCAGACTCGAGGGTGTCTTATGACCCAAGACGCTCTCGGCTTCCCTTCTGTAGCCCTAACGCTGCTGCAGGAGAGAAGACACGGTGACGACAGGGGAACACTACACCCAGACGACGGGAAGCAGGTCTCACCCTCAGGGGTTCAGCTGCCCCTGCTTTAACACGCACGCGAGCCGTAGCGCTGGGACTCTGAGCAGATGCCTTCTCGGAGCGAAAAGTATTCCTGGAAACCTCCTCTCACTGTCGCTCAGCCAACGTTCTGTGCACCCACAACATAACCCTGGAAAACCTCTCCACGGGACACGAGGACATTTCCCACCTCTGCGATGTCCATTTGAGGCAGAGAAAACAGATGTTATCCAAATGTCCCATCTCCAGGATTCAAGGATGTTATGATTCCTGTGTTCTCTTTTCAGGCTGAGGCACTCCCCTGCGGGAGAGCAACGACCTTCATGTCCAGCCTAGGATGGAGCCCACTTCTTCAGGGCAGAGGGATGATCAGAACAGCTGTCAATTGACTTGTACCAAAAGCAGGAAATGAGAAAGGGTGTGGAAGCTACTGGGCAACCTGGTCAGCACCCAAGGGGACCCGGTGCATTCCCTGGGGCTGGACACCTTCACTTTCCAACAAACCAAGTAACTCCAAAGGTCCATGACTGTAGACCTGCTCTTGCAGCATCCTGGTGAAAACGCAGAAATACCTGCTCCCACAGCTCCTGCCTCAGGTGCAGGATACGGCCGGTCTGAAGCTGACCCTGCCCTGACTCACTAAAACTGTCCACGCACAGCTGCACCCCGCTTGTCCTCCTGCCTGTGTGAGCACCCCCCTCCCGAAGTGCGAGCATCCTTTCAAGACGTCTTGGAATTCCGCCCTCCGACCTGTCCACAGATGGGCAAATTTTTAAAAACTCGCTTCTTATATCTACAGAGGCTCAAGCCTTCTTTTCGTTGACAGGAAAAAACAACAGTTTCGGAACTGAAGGTAAAAATCCTGTTTGCGCGAGATTCAAGCCCTTAAAAACAAACGTACCCGCACGACGCAAGCCAAAGGGCGGCTCTGTCACCCGCGCAGGTGTGCACTCACGGCACACCTCGGGAACGCCCAAAGGCGCTCGTCCTCCTCCAGAATGCCCCACGGAGCCTTGAGCCCCAGCCCCGGCCGCCCCCGGGCCGCTCACCTTCGGCGCCCTGCTCCTCCCGAAGCCGCCCAGTAGCAAGGCGTGGGCGGAGGGGCCGGTGGCCTCGTCAGGGGGCCGTCCCCCTGGGGCCTCGGGCGGCCCCGCGGCCTCGGAGTCCACGCCGCTCTCCCCCGGCGCCTCCTCGCTGCTCTCTGCGGGGCAGAACCGGGGCAGGCCACCGCGTCAGCCCCAAGCGGGCCCGGGTCCCAGGCCGCGACCCTCCCCGCCCCGGCGGGCCTACCTGCGCCCGCCTCCTCGCCGTCCGCTTTCCGTCGCTTGCTCCGTGGTGTGTGCGGGTTCCCCGGCGTCCCACCGCCCCTGCGCCTCCGCGGGCGCCGCCGCCGCTTCCCCGGCGCGCCCTCGGGCTCCTGCTGCTGCGGCTGCCGCTCGCGGGCCCGGCGTTGAAGCCGCTCCAGCAGCGCGCGCGCCCGGCCGGCCGCCTCGGCCTCCGCGCCGGCCGCCTCGGGCCCCGGATACCGCGCGATGTGGAAGAGCGCCATGCCTGCCGCCCCAGGCCCTGAGGCTAGCGCGCGGTGATGACGGCGAGGCAGGGCCGTGACGTCAAGGCCGCGCCGGAAGGCGGCGCAGAGCCCGGGTGTCCGGCGCGTGGGGCAGCGGAATGGAGCGGAACCCCGGCCCGCGGGGCGCGAGCGCCGCGCTGGGCCACCTACTGGGGGCAGTGCTGGCGAGCCGCGGCAAGGCCAACGCGGTGTTCGACATCCTGGCGGTGCTGCAGGTGAGGCGCGCGGGAGCGCGGGGTCGAAGGCCACAGTGCGGGCCCCGGGCGCGGGCTGCGCGGGCCCAGGCCTGGACGTGGGAGACAGTTGCAAGGCGGAGTCTAGGATTTTATTGGGGTTCTTTTCTTACCTGTCAGGACCCCCGGGCTGGACAGCTGGATGGGAGGTTTGGCAGAGGCGGGGTGGAGAGTCACACCAGGGTCAAGTTTGGGGTTCGATGGGGCTAGAGTAGGGTGGGGCCAGGGGGAGGCCACAGTTCCCGGCGGGGCACCGAGCGGCCGTCGTCTCCCCGCAGTCCGAGGACCAGGAGGAGATTCAGGATGCCGTGCGCGCGTGCAGCCGCCTTTTCGGGCCCTTGCTGGAGAGGGGGGAGCTGTTCGTGGGCCAGCTGCCCCCAGAGGAGGCCTTCATGGCAGGTGAGCGTCTTTGGGTACATAGGTCCTCTTCTCTGGCAAGGTTGGAGAGATACCTTGTCAACACGGGAGGAGCCCCCAAAACCTAATCACAGGGCACAAGTCGGGGGGGGGGGGTGCAGGGCAGACCCGGTGAAGGTTGAAGAAAGCGTGATTTCCGTGCATGTTTGGAACTTGTTTAACGTTGACTGTCAGTACCAGGTGAAGCTGGGGTTACATGCCCTGACTCTTGGGACATTCGGGTCTTGGAGGAAAGCAAGGGGATGGGGTCCCTGCCCTTGGGGTAGGCGCTGCTCTCCCTGGCTGGGGGAATTGCTGGCCCCACCCCAGGTCTGGGGCCACGGTTTCCACTCATTTCCCTGTTTGGGCTGAGTAGTGAGCACCAGTGTGGGCTGACCACCCTGCCCCACCGGCAGGGTCCCAGGGGGCCACTCGGAAGTACAAGGTGTGGATGAGATACCGGTACCAGAGCTGCTGCAACCGCCTGGCGGAGCTCCTGGCCCACCCCTCATTTCAGGTCAAGGTGAGTCTCGGGGTCCCAGGCCCTGCCTCATCCTGTCCGTTCCCTGCACCCTGAGCTCCCCCACACAGCAGAGGCCTGTGCTGCGGGCACTCACCCGTCTGCGTGAGGGTGGTCTCTTCTTCCCGTCCGGGCCAGTTTTGTGTGGGTGGCTGTGTCCTGTCTCCGACTCTCCCCTCATGGGCACTCGGGCCTAACGCTGGGGGCGCTTTGTGGACCAGTCTGCCGGGGAGAGTGATGTGTTGCTGGACAGCACAGCCACTCGGCTGCCGTCTTTCCAGGAGTCGGCCCTCAGCACACTCATGAAGTTCGTGCAGCTGGAAGGCGCGCATCCCCTGGAGAAACCCAAGTGGGAGGGCAACTACTTGTTCCCCCGCCAGCTCTTTAAGGTGAGGGCACAGTGGGGTCCTGGCAGATTTCTGTGGCCCCCAGCTAGGATAGCCAGCTGTCAGGTGCCACGCTCTGTTGCACCCAGCCCATGAGAGGGGCAGGCTGCCAGCTTGGGGCTCTCCTGGGGCGGTCTGGTGTTGGTGGGGCTGCTGGGTGAGCTCGGCCCCAGGCTGGCGGGTCCTAGGGTGGGGAGGAACTCACTTGCCTGCCCTCCCGCCCTGGCCCAGGTGGTAGTGGAAGGCCTGCTCTCCCCGGAGGAGGACTGCTCGCTGCTCCTCTCCCAGTTCCGGGAGTACCTGGAGCATGATGACATCCGCTACCACGTGATGCAAGCAGCCGCGGACACTGTGGCCCGGGTTGCCGACAGGCACCCAGAGGTGAGCCGGCTGGGCCCCACATCTGAGGGTAGGGCTGGGGGCGTGTCGGAGCCCAGGCCCTCAGACCAGGCCTCTTGCAGGTGCCCCCCACGTTCTGGAACAACGCTTTCACACTGCTGTCCTCTGTGAACCTGCCCCTCCAGGAGAGCAGCCTCTCTAACTTCTACGTGAAGCGCACAGGTAGGTGTCCTGGGCGGGTGGGCGGGCGCCAGGCCCCTGCACCCTTGCAGCCCCACCAACCATCACCTCCCTCCTGGCTTCCTTGCAGAGCTGTCGGACAAGTGGAAGGTCACCCATCTCAAGGTGAGACATCTGGAGGAGCAGTGGCCTTCCCGGGAGCGGTTCCTCTCTTGGGTGTCACCTCCCCCCAGACACAGGCAGCGTGTGTAGAGACAAAGGGGATGAGGGAGAGGGCCAGCTGCCTCTTTCCTGGGCTGAAAAAGGACCCCTGGAGGAGAGGAGGCCAGAGGCCCACTGGGCATCTGTGTCCTTGCGGAGGGGGCGGCGGGCGCAGCACCTGTCTGCTCTGTGCTCGTGGGAGGCAGGGTGTTCCTTCTCCTCTCGGTGGAATGTCTTGAGTTCGGGCCCTGGACGTTCCGGCCTGGTGGGCAGTGTGTGCAGCCCGGACCCCCCACCCCCACAGGAGCACAGGAGGGCCTTCCAGGCAATGTGGCTCGGCTTCCTCAAGCACAAGGTAGGGCCTGGCGAGAAGCGGGCTCCCAGGTCGGGCCCCTGGCCTGAGCAGGGTGTGCACTGGTCAGGCTGCGCCCTGACCTGTGCCCCCCCCCCAACAGCTGCCCCTCAGCCTCTACAAGAAGGTGCTGGTGATCATGCACGACACCATCCTGCCCCACCTGGCCCAGCCCAGCCTCCTGATCGACTTCCTCACCCGCGCCTATGATGTTGGTGAGCAGGAAGCCGTGACCAGGGGGAGTTGTTCATGCCTAAGGCTCCTTCCCCACTTCAGCTGGACGGAGGCTGGCGGGCCTGTGGGCAGGTAGTTCCCATGGCCTCCAGCTTTTCTGGACTCTTCCGGGGTGGGGTGCAGGTGGGGCTGGGGCTGTATGGCTGTGTCTGTCTGCAGGCGGCGCCATCAGTCTCCTGGCCTTGAACGGACTTTTTATTCTGATTCACAAGCACAACCTGTGAGTGTCGGCCTGGGGTGTGCAGGCCTCTCCCCTGCTCCGCCCCGGGCACAGAGGCCTCAGGAACCCCCTGGGGGAGGGGGAGCTGAGGTTCCCTGGGGCCCTGCTGCCTGCTCGCTCTGTGCTCACCCCCGTGTCGCTGTTCCCCCACCGCCTTTCCCTCATTCTCCCCACACCCGCAGGGAGTACCCTGATTTCTACCGGAAGCTGTACTGCCTCATGGACCCATCTATCTTCCACGTCCAGTACCGGGCGCGCTTCTTCCACTTGGCTGACCTCTTCTTGTCGTCCTCGTGAGTGTCTAAGGGGTTGGGGGGGGGCAGGTTTCCCTGCCTCCCTCATGGCCAAAGGCTCTCCTGTCCCTTCCTGGACCGTAGCCTGTCCCCATGGGGCTGTGCACGGGCCCGGGAGGGGCTGGTGTGTGGGGTGGGGGGTCTCACTCCTGCCTTGCTGCCCAGCCACCTGCCCGCCTACCTGGTGGCTGCCTTCGCCAAGCGCCTGGCCCGTCTGGCCCTGACGGCACCGCCCGAGGCCCTGCTCCTGGTGCTGCCCTTTATCTGCAACCTGCTGCGCAGGCACCCAGCCTGCCATGTCCTCGTGCACCGGCCCCGGGGCCCCGGTGAGTGCGCCCCGACCCTGGAGGCCTGTCCCCCCAGGCCGGTGCTGGGGGCAGGTGGTGGAACTGGTCTGGGTCTCCCTAGAGCTGGATGCCGACCCCTACGACCCCGATGAGGAGGACCCAGCCAAGAGCCGAGCCCTGGAGAGCTCGCTGTGGGAACTACAGGTGAGGCGCCCCAGCCCCAGCCTACCCCCTCAAACTGCTACCCGCCTGCCACACCCCTCCGGAAGTGCCACAGTGTCCTGGGGCCCCCGCCGCTCCCTGTCACCCTGGCTACCTGGGGGAACCCAGGCCTCTACCTGCAGTGGCCGCTCTGTCCCCTGCACGGGCTGACAGGGGATGGGGCAGCCTGTGGGAGGTGCTGACGCCCACACACCCCTCCAGGCCCTGCAGCGGCATTACCACCCAGAGGTGTCCAAGGCCGCTGGTGTCATCAACCAGGCGCTGTGTGTGCCGGAAGTCAGCATTGCGCCCCTCCTGGAGCTCACAGCGTTTGAGGTGCAGTGCAGGGCTGGGTTGTGGGGGAAGGGGCCAGGGCACCAGGGGCTCCCCTGTGCCAGAGCATCTGTCTGTCTGTCTGTCCTTGTAGATGTTCGAGCAGGACCTGAAGAAGAAGGGGCCTGAGGCAGTGCCGCTGGAGTTCACCCCGGCACAGGGCCTGCTGGGCCGGCAGGACGGCCTCTGCGCCCAGCACTTCACGCTCGGCTAACCCTGGCGCCCTGCCCCCCAATAAATGGTTTTGTAGGAGAATGACTTGCGGGCTGTGGGCAGGCGGCAGGGCCTGGCACCTTCCTGGGGGCCATGCCCTCCTGTGCACCTGCTGCTCCCCCTCCCCCCGCCCTGCACCTGGCCTTTCTTGGAAAGCTCCCCAGGCCCCTCCCTCTGCAGCCTGGCGGGGAGGCCACCTTGGGGCTTGTGCAGGGGGCAGTCACGATGACAGGCCTCACGTGCCAGCGGGCAGGTAGTGTGAGTGGCTGGGGGACCAAGTGGGTCCTTGTGTAGCTGTGTCTCCAGAGATGATGGTGCAGCCTTGACTCTGGGTCCTCCCAGGTGGCCCTACCACAGGAGCAGGTCCTCAGGCAGCCTGGCCATCCTTGCGTCCCTCGAGTATAGCAGTGGTGTCTTCCTGCTGCCACCGATCTGGGCGCCATCCATGGACCAGCCGCTGTGTTAAATGCCCTTTCTGTCTTCACTTAACCCTGCCACACACCTGTTCCTCTGACGCCAACCCAGGGGGCAGCAGCCTGACTGACAGAGCCCACATCCGCCGTCCCACCAGGAGTCTGGATCCACCTCACTGCAAAAGCACCCATGTGGTGTGCGTTCTGAGCTGTGCCTGCCCCTCCCCCAGGTCCTGCTCTCTGCTGGGTGACACTCCATGGGGCCAGAGACAGAGACCCCTTCCTGTGCCCTTGTGTGTCTCCTGCGACTGGTGCTCACTGATCACCTGCTGCATATGTGGCGGGGGGTGGGGGGGCGTCTGTCACAGCCAGGTCCTCCCTGGGTGCACAGCATGTCCTGTGCGCTGGGCCTCCCTCCCTCTATCTGTCTCTCTCATGCCGGGGCTTCCGCGGAGAGATGTAGGGCTCCGGGCAATTGAGTCAATCACACATGTAATGAGGAGCATCTGCCAAGATGTGGAGAATGCACCCAGTGATAAGGGTAATATTATCACTCAACGCCCAAGCATTTAATTGGCATGTAGTGAATTAGCTGCAGACAATTAGCTGTCAGGAGGCGTGTTTCCTGCAGTCAGTGGAGTGGAGCGTGGGTGCCTTCCCGCAGCCAGTAGGATGCAGTACTAGGGCCTCCAAGGCCAGCGGGTAGAGCACCCCTCCTTGCTCAGGAAGCCATGTGGCCCCCGCTGGCAGGTGGGAGGCACTTAAATACCTTAAAATTTATTTTTCCTGGGAACTTTCATAATTGAGTCTGGCAGTGCAACGACAGACTCGGGGAATGGGCTTGAGCTGTGGGGAGACTGGCTGGCACATTCACACCTGCCATTGCCACTCACTTCCTGCCACAAGCACTGGAACTTGCCTGATTTCAGTGGCAGCAGCTCCCAAGAGCAGGGTGTGTGTGGAGCTGACCTGCAGGTGCTGGTCCCTGAGCCAGCTGTCTGGTCAGTGCCTGTGGGGACGTTGTGGGCGTCCCTGGGAACCATTGCCAGGACTCTGTGTGAGTAACCCTGGCTACCTCAAGGCCCTGTGCCTTCTGTGTAGGCAGGTCTCAGATGGCACACAAGGTGGCCTGAGGCAGTGCCTGGGGTCAGGGGTGAGGACAAGCTCTGGGTCCAGCAGTGCCTGAAGCTGGACCCACTGTCCTTCCCAGAAGCCTCATGAAAATGCTCTGGTTCTGCAGTTCAGGGACCCTGAGGCCCCTTGGGCTCAACAGTTTGCTCAGAGGACCCCGTGCCCAGCAAGCAGGTGTGCCCCTAATTATGATCTCTTGTCCCTAAAGAGCGCAGAACAGGTCTGGCCACAACAGAGGACAGGAGTCCCAGACCGCCACCCTCCCAATATCTCAGCCCTCAGCAGCCCCGTGCTCAGCCCCGAAGTCCCTGGTGCTGGCTTGTGGGCAGCCTGGGCAAAAGTGTGAGGGGTAGGGAGCTGCGGGCTTTGCACCCAGACTTCCTGCTCATCATTTAACCCTTCAGCCTCGCCCCGGGCCCTGTGTGAAGTGGGTCAGAGGCAGCCCTGCCCACAGGTCTCTGATAGTTGTCTGGGGGACCGGCACTGAGGTGGAGTCAGTCAGGCAGGCAGGGTCCTCAGCAGAGGGAAAGGGACTGTCAGCCAGACACAGAGCTGCCTCTTTACAGGGGTCCTCCTTTCAGGCAGGAGGTGATCAGCTGGTGACCTTGATCACCCGTGGGGACATTTACAGGGGTCCTCCATAAATATCCTTCTTGTCAAGATTCCCTGCACAGAGGACAATGCTGCCTCTGAGCCCCCACCGTGGTCCAGTTCTAGGAGGGCCGTACGCTTGTCACATGAAAACGGCAGCCTGGCCTTTGTGCCTGACCGGGCTGTCTCCACCTTAGTTCTTCCCCAGCCCAGGGAGTCATGTCCCCACCAGTGGCTGTTCAGCTGGAAAAACAAACGCAATGTGTTCTCATAAGACCCTCCAGGTCAGCAGGTGGAGCTTGCAGGGGGCTGCTGGGAAGGACCTGGCTCTGGGCAGCTTGTCCAGCTTGGGTGGAGTTGGGGGCATCCCTCCTGGCCCTTCCTTGGAGGGAAGGCCAGACACCGCAGGTGGGAAACTCTGGGATTCTTCCAGAAAAGTGGCACTGCCCACTGAGAACTGCCTCCTAGTGGTCTGGGGGAAACTGCAGGTCCTGGGGCAGCCGATGGGTTCGTGTGTAGGGGCCTTGGGACCTCAGGGACTGTGGCTCAGGAGAGCATTTTGGGTACAGGGCGCCCACCATCCTTGGAGAAGCTGCCAGGTGGTTCTCAGGCCGATTTCCAGGATCAGGCTTCCCAAGCGAGTGGCTGTCACTCTTGCAGATGCCTGTGTGTCCTGCAGTGCAGCCAGGGCAAGAGGTTTCACAGAACCGCTCTTGGGCCGAGCACAGTCAGGGAGGGAGGCAGAGGCAGGTTGTGGGAAGAAGTAAATTCCCAGGCCCAAGTGTTGGAAAACCCCGGCTCTGTGCTAGCTCCTTGGGCATCTGCTGGGCCAGGTTGGCAGCCCACCCCCCACCCCCAAACTCAGGTCCTCACCTTGCCTCCTGTTGCTCCCAGGACTTGGTCTCTGCCATTTGGGGGCGGGGGCTGGCTTGGCTGGGTGCTGAAGTTTGATGGAGAAATTTATTAAGAGGCATCACTTTGTCTAAAGGCTGGTGTTGGGCAGATGTGGACTTGCTCTTCCTGTAAGTAGGCACCTTTCCTAAAGCAATTACACTTCCTTGTCTGGGGGTGGACAGGGAATTGAATTAGAGGGCTGGCAGAGGGGGCAGGAGGGCTACACTGCCGTCCAGCTGGAGACAAGCACCCGAGAGTGGTCTGCCTGTGCATGAGGGTGGGCCACAGGGGACCCCGGATCTGGGATGGTGGCTTTAGCTTGTCACAACCCCTCAGTCTGCCTCCAGGAGCAAAGTGGGCCTGGTGAGGCCGGCCCTGCTCTAAACGGCAAGTGGGTGCCTGTCAGGGACCCAGGAGGGGCGCCCTGGACCCCCACCGGGCAGGAGGTCTTGGTGACACGCAGTGGGACCCAAAGCAGCCGATGGACCCAAGGGTGCCGGAAGGGACCCCACTCCACTCACCCAATTAAAAAAATAATTTTTGGCCCTGGCTGGTATAGCTCAGTGGATTGAGCATAGGCTGGGAACCAAAGGGTCCCAGTTCGATTCCTAATCAGGGCACATGCCTGGGTTGCAGGCCAGGTCCCCAGTGAGGGCCATGTGAGAGGCAACCACACATTACTGTTTCTCTCCTTCTCTTTCTCCCTCCCTTCCCCTCTCTCTAAAAATAAATAAAATCTTTAAAAAATAATAATTTTTGTTATAGAATAACTATAGAAATTACAATTAATTGTAACTATTTTATGTAATATAATTATGTTATATAATGATTATAAGTATATCATTAATATGCACTAATTACTAGTTATGAATTATATAGTCATTACTTATCATAACTATATAATTGTTTATTTAAACAGTTAAATGAAGTTATGGATGCAATTACTATAGGTAGTAATTACAATTGTGGAAAATAGTAGAACATCATTTTCTCATCATAGAACAGAAAAACAAAACTAGAACCTGAAACATGTCCTCTCAGACTCACTGCTAATACATAATCTCTGGTGTTCACGTACATTTGCTTCTAAACCTTTTGCGTTGTCAGCAAGGGGTCTCTGCCACCAACCCATTGCCAACAGGAGTCCCCAATCAGGGGCTCAGTAAAAGGAGATATTTTATTGAGGCAAGCGGGCAGATGCGGCCTCTCCGCGCTCAGGAGACAAAGGGGAAGTGGACTCATATAAAGAAACTTGCCCACCCTGGCCCCTAAATAGTCCATTTCTATGTAAATGAGGAATCCAAATGTGCACAGTCTGATTGGTCCAGATAGCACTGCCCTGGTGGTTATGGAGCTCCTCATATTGGTCAGTAAAGATGCAAATGAGGATATAGCTACATGACTTTGATTGGACAGGGCAGGTCTCAGCCCATTCGTTCAATGTGCAGGTCTCAGCCTATAGGTTGAATGTGATTCCGGAAGCTCCTTATAAGGATCAGAAGGCTGGGCGCTGCCTGTCTTTTCAATGAAATGTAGCATGTGTGTGTATATCCATGTGTGTGTGTGTGAGAGAGAGAGACAGAGAGAGGCCTCTGTAGGCAACAGCCGCTGGACTCTGGTTGTGAGTTTGGGCCCCACGAAGAGTCCTCCCTTGGCAGGTATGTCTTTCTCCAAGCCAGCAGCACACACACAAACACATTTTATTTACTAGCCGGAATTATACTTTGTGCACGTTTTTAAACAAAATCTTCCTTTTTGAGGGTATAATTTATATACAATAAAATGTGCATTTTAAACGTGTTTTCTTCATTTTTGACATTTTCATTTCAAAATTGAGTGGGAAAAAAAAGATGCAAAAATAGCACGTGCCGCCTCCCGCAGCCCCACGCCGCATCGGAGCCTGGGGAGGAGCCAGAGCCACACTGTGGACAGCCCACGGCAGGTCCAGGCGCCCACACGCCACGTCCTTGCTCTGCTCTGGGCCCCCTGGGATCCTCTGAACTAGTTTTCCTATTCTGCTTTGAAGTTTTCTTTTTTAGGGACACCAATTATCCTTACACTGAGTCATCTTCCTTAAGAATCCGAGTAATTTATCTTGTTTCTATTGCTTCTTTTTGAGTATTTTTCCTAAATCTCTAGTCACTGTGAGACTCAGCTTTTCCTCTGCATCAGCAATGCGGTCCTCGGCTGAGCTCCAGTGTTTACATTTCAGTTCCCTGTTGTGTTGTTCTGAGCCTTCCCTTGTTTCTTTAGCTCTGGGACCCGTGGTTTTCACCTCCTTCTTTATTGTGTTTCTCATCTCTAAGTTCCTCTTTAAAACACTGTCTGTCTTATGTTCTTCTAACGTAAGAAGATCTCCCAGGAGGTTTTCTTTGATTCTTTGAATTGTTTTCTTCCATAATGTTTTTTCGCCTGCCTTTTGCCTCCCCTTTCCCTCCCTCCCTCCTCGACTGGGTCTTCTTTCCTTCCGCAGCCCCCACAGCTCTGCAGGGACACAGAGGAGCCAGCTGGCCCACAAGGACATGCCTGATCCTGTGGACCCTGGGAGCAGGTCTGGCTACTATGGCTTGAGGACCATGCACATGGACATGTGAAGGCCAGTCCTGAGGTCTGAAAAGAGACGGCTGAGAGCCCAGGCAACGGTGACCTTCAGGGAGAAATGGGCTGGGTGCTGAAATTCATCACTGCCAAGCCCCATGATATGTCTGGCTAAACTATATGGAAATAACTAATGGTTGCTGGGCGGCGGGCCCACCGACTGTCATTGAGTCACCAGAGAAAGATGGCCCATCGGTTTGCATTAGCACGGATAAGCCATTTTTAAATGACTGTTGGGGACTTCAAAGAGCAAGAGGGACAACACATGAGGCTTCTCATCTCATTGATCCCTGAGCAGCTAACTGCCCGACTGACCAGGAGTCCGTTTAATTAACTGGGGCGTCTGGGGCGGCAGCTCTTATAGACATGAGGAGGTGAAGAGCCTCGGACCCCACCACCTAGTTCGCCGGTGCGGCTTCTCTGGGGGCGTCTGGGGCTCTTTGAGTTTGGGGGCTCACACCCCAGTTGCCTGGCCTCCGAGGGAGGCACTTGGCTGCTGCCCGCTCTTGCTGCTTCACTGGGATCCCGAGCTCCGGTAGCTTCCCCGGCCCCACGCATGGCAGGGTGTCCATGTGTGCAGGAGCCTGGGTGCTCCGAGCGGCTCTGAACTTTCGGGCCCTTTCCTCTGAAAGGTGGGGAGGCATCTCCACCAGGTCAGGGGCCTCCCCATCTCCTTCCCCAGGCCCAGTTCCCAAGGCCTCACAGGAAGAAACGGAAGGAAGACGCCTGCTCCCCACACCGTCCTCTTCCTCCCGGGAGCACAGGACAGCAAGGGTCCCAGCCGTGGCATCCAGCCGCTGTCCACAGGGCTTGCTGCTGTGTGTGTGTGCACTGTGTTGTGACCTGTGTCTTTGTTCCCAAAGGAACGCTTTTGGTGACGAAACACCGAGTCAATGTTGCATTTCCTTCTGTTATCAGTGCACCTGGTTTTCCTGGCCCCAGGTGGCAACGCTTCAGGAAGTCACATCACAGGCGAAGTTCTGCACAAGCCTTTGTTGAGGCCTCAACAGGCTGGCGTGGGGCTTAGGGGCTGCAGGGGTCGGGGCTCCTGTCACCTTTGTGTCCTGCCCAGGTGCCCAGAACACGCCTGTTGAAAAATGAGCAAGTGAGCAAGTGAATGAAGGGTGGGCCCAGGCCAGCAGCTGTTGAGAGGGGTCCCAGGGAAAGGCTTCCAGTGGAGCCGGTGGGCAGGACCCTCCACACATGTTGAGGGTCCTCGTTCACTCGTGACCAGGAGTCTCGGATAAGAGAGGGGCCGATGGGATGCCAGGTCTCCCACCCCTGCAGCTGCCAGGTGTTGGGGGTGAGGCCCAGCACCCCGCCCTCACTGAATGTGCCCAGCAAGGGCGTAGCCCTGAAACCTGCTGGTGACAGAGACCCCTGCATGGGGACACCACATAGCCTTTCCCCTCTGTCCCTGTAGTTGGGCCAGGGAGCCCATGTCGGGGTTGGCGCCGGGGCAGGAGGGGGCCTCAGACCCCAGGCCCCCTATCCTGTGTGCTCTTCCAGGCCAGCCCTTCCCTCGGGGCCCAGGGACAGCTGCATGGGGGCTGCTCTGCATTCTCAGAAGACTCTTTCTTGTGTCTCTTGGGTCCCTGGCCGAAGGCTGCCTCTCCCACCTGCACCAGGTGTTGGGGCTGCCCTACCCCTGACCCACTCCTGGGACCCTCTCCCCTTGGGATCTGCTCACCCACACTGAGCGGTGAAGGAAGCTTCGCTGCAGTGGGGATTGTTTTCATTAGACAGAATTAAATTCCGAATCCCTTTCTCTCCAGCAGGAGCAGAGGGAAGGGCAGGGCCTGCTGCCCGTCCGGAGCAGGTGCTTGGTGACAGCCTCTCCCAGGCCCTGGGGGTCTGGGCTGCTCGCCGACAAGCCGCTTTAAACAAACACCGTGGCCGTCTCTGCATTTGCCACAGAGCCAATTTATGATCGGATTAAGGAAAGGCGTGAGCCTACAGCTAAGTTTCATTAAATTCTACTTGCTTTTGTCTTGGCCATTTATAACACGATCGTTTTTTAAAAAGAAAAAAAAAATACATACTTGGCAGCCAGGCAGAGTGGAAGGAGCACAGGCTTAGGGTCAGACAGACCCCAGTGTGAGCCCCCCGCTGAGTGTGAGCCTCGTGCAGAGCGTGTGGTACATGGGCAGAGGAGCCCTGGCTGGGCAGCTAAGTGGGTGGAACATCGTCCTGTAGGCCAAGGTTGCAGGTTCGATCCCCAGTCAGGGCCCTGACAGGACTCAACCAGTGAGTAGAACTACAGACCCGTGTCTCTCTCTTTCTCGTCTGTCTTCCCCTTTAGACAAAAAAAGTATGGAGACAAGGGCCAGAGGGTGCAGGGATGGGGGGAGGGGGCTTCCCACAGTCTGTGGATGGTGTTGGACGCTATTCTGAGCCCAGGATGGTGGTCGAGGGCTGGGGAGGGGAATGCATGTCTCCATGAATTGGAAAGATGGTGAAGCGCAGAATTATTCCTTGTCCCCAGGGCCCAAGAACCACGAAAGCTCCTATGACCTCCCTGCCCAGGGACGTGTAGATGTGCACACCACTGTCCTCTGATCTTTGGGAGGAAACACCCCCCCAGGACCAGGGACCCTGGGCAGCACCAGTGGTGATGTCTGCTCTCCCTGAAGAGACCCCGCCAGGCTCCGTGGCTGCTATGCCATCCTGGGAAGGGCAGCCAGGCTCCCGGCCACAGCAAGGAGACCCCGGTGGGCAGCACCCCCACCTGAGGCCCGTGGCCTGGAAGACTGCCTGGGTCACTCCATAAGAAGCGGGAGAAACCGGAATCGTCGGCGCCCATAGTTCTGCCCTGGGAGGCCCTCTGCATCTGGGGAGCTGGGTGTCACCTCATGGAGGCTTGGCCTGTCGCACCGCGGGGCAACTAGGCCAGCCCTGGCCTAGTTGCCCCTGTCCTCAGACACCTGAGGGCCCCACTGTCCAGTGGAGGGGCAGGGAAAGCAGCTGCCCAGCCCTGATGTGATGGGGAGAGGGGCGGGCAGGACCTTTTCCAGTTTCTCTACCGGGGTCCTGCGATTTTCACCAAGCCTGGTCAGGAGGCTCCAGCACAGTCCAGGGTGGGGGTGGGGGTGCTGCTTCTCAACTCTGCCCTGGGGCCCCAAAGCTGCTACATGGATGATACGCGAGCAGATGGGCATGGCCATGTGCCGATAAAACTTTATTTATAAAAACAGGCCAGGAGTTGTAGGTCCTTGTTTACTGGCCCCTACCTTAGAGCAACAAGGGGAGGCACCTGGCCTGGGTGAGACGCTGGGACAGGGACGCTGCCCTTGACGCCGACCAGTTCCAACTCCAGTGGACCAGACGTGTGTCTCTATTGTGTAATCTGCTCTGCTCTGGACCGATGCCGTCCTGCGAGCACAGCCTCTCGACACTGTCCAGGGCTGCCTCGAGGACCCCCGTCTCAGCCACAGCAGATGGTGCTTTGCTTGCTGCCGGGGTCCAATTGGGCGACCACAGGAGGGTGGGCACGGCAGCAAGGGCCGGCCTGCTGCCCTCTGAGTTCCCGGGGGCAGTTCTGCTGGGAGTGTGCAGGGGCTCTGGCACATGCAGAGGTGGCTGTCCAGGCGGCTGCCCAGCAAAACCGCAGAAAAGGCACGTGGTTCGGAGCCGGAGCTGGCTGTGGACGAGTGCCCCTCGAGCAGAGCTGTCTGTCTGGGAGGGTCCGGAGCCCAGAGGGCAGCTCCTCCGACCCACCTCCACCAGCCGCCCAGGAGAGGTCACAGCCCAGGATGGCGCGGGCCCAGCCGGGTCCTCTGAGCTCTGGCCCAGGGTGGACGGGGAGGCCGGGCGGGGGCGTCAGTGCCGGCCATGCTTGACCCAGTTCCGGATGGCCCACTTCTGCCCCGAGCAGCGCTGCATCACCAGCCGCAGCCCGAAGTTGGCGTCCTTTGACATCTCCACCTCCAGGCACCTGCCTGTGTCCCGGCTCACAATGGGGCCGCTCTGCGGGGTGGGGACACCGAGTCAGCATGCACACCCAGGGCCACTGTGAGGGCATCCGGGGAGTGAGGACATAAGCCCATGTGGTCACTCACTGCCACCTGAGACGGAATCCTGTCTGTCCCCATGTCCCTCTGTCCTCCCAGCTCCCCCCATCAGCCATCCCACCCGCTCGCCCAGCTCCCCGGGGTCTGAGGAGTGACCAGGACAATGGAGTCCGAGCCCCAGAGATGCGCATTTCCCCACGTGTCCCTGCCTGTGAGTCCTCTGTCCTTCCCCAGCCACAGCTGACCCTCCCTGTCCTGGACCCCTGGGGACCCCTGGCCCTTGTGGGCTCTCTCTGGCAGCCTCCCCTGTGACCAGAGCCCCAGTGTCGTGGCCTGCGCAGCAGTGTGTCCTGGGTGACATCTGCTGCCTGGCCAGAGCTCGGGTGTGGGTAGGGGTCAGGGATGGGTGGACCGAGGTCTGCACTCTCACATGGCAGAGAGGACCCTGGGCAGGGAGTAGCCACACACGCTGCCCCCGTTCTTGGGCGTAGGATCCCAGCTGCACATTGAGGGTTCACGTGCTGTTCATACCCGAGGGTCCAGGGCGGGGGGCCCAACTCTGACCCTTCAGAGTTGCAGGAGGAGGCGGGTGTGCAGAGTCTGGCCCACTGGTCCACGGGCCACCTCTGAACTGCCAGCCCACGTGTCTGTCCTCAGGGCTCAGCGTTCGAACCCAGCAGCCCCCAAAGGGCCAGAGAGGCTGATGTCCGTGGAGCCAGAGGACTTGGGGTCTGACCCCCACGCTGTGGCCTGCAGCAGGGCGCAGCCTCCCCGGTGGAGGTTACTCCCCCCCCCCCACCCGCCACCCTCTAAACCCCTCTCCTCAGGAGGCTGGAGGAGGTGAGAATGGGGGTCCTGCCCAGGGGGAGGCAGCAGCTGCAGGTCGTGACCTGGCCTTGGTGAGTTGGGGATCAGGTGGAAGCAGCTGACCCATGCCCATCGCTGCCCCCCTCCCACCCAGGGGCCCTGGGCACCCGCCCCGCCAACCTGGGTGAAGTCCCACAGCCGCTGCGCCGGCCGGGCCACATCCTCACACTTCTTCAGGGCGGGCGCGCGGGCCCGGCCATCATCCACCAGGCACTTGGAGTCGGGCAGGAAGGCGGTGGAGCCCAGAGGGCCCAGCTGCAGCAGGCCCTCCGTGCTGTAGCGCACGAGCTAGGGGGAGGCCAGGAGCCAGGGTCACCCTGGGCGGGGCCCTGAAGGGAGAGAGGGCACTGCCTCCGGGGCCAGCCTGTCACCAGAGGGGACTCCGCCCAGGGATGGCCCTGTTCCTGGCCTGGCCTTTCTGTCCATGGGTCCCTCCCAGCAGGGTGCCCCAGCCCCTTCCCCAGAGCATCGCTGGGAGCCATACCCCTATAGGCCCTCAGCCTGGCCCCAGGGGGAGGATCCCACGTGCACCCCCAAGCCACCTCATCTGCCCTCAACCATGAGGCGAAGCCATGAGACTAAGCCATGAGCACGGCCCAAGGTCACATGTGCTGCAGTCTTAGTTCACGTTGTTTGCAAACGACATGCTCACAGCAGAGTCCAGGCTGAAGGTCCCTGCCACCCCCCAGATGCGCAACCTTGGGCCAGTCTCGCTGCCTCTCGCCTTGGCGCCCCCGTCTGTCAGCAGGTCTGACAGCACCCAGCCCACCGGCGTTGGGAAGGACCCAGTGGACGCTTTGTGTACAGTGTGTGCTGGGCAGCAAGAGCTCCCTGTGCCACAGCGCTCTGTGTATGGTGCCTGCGCTGTGGCGGATGCCCCGCCCACCCATGTGCTGGAGCCACTCAGCTGCCGGGGAAGTAAGTGCCCTTATCATCCCGTCCCTCGGTCCGTCTGAGGGACAAGGGAGCCAAGGCGCCGGGGGTCAGTGAGTGTCTGATGTCTTGCCCCTCACTTCCCTGGGGCATGTACACATGTGTGTGCATGTGTGTATGTGTGTGCCTGCATGTGCATGTGTGTACCTCCTGCAGGGGCCCAGGTGCTCCTCACAGCCACAGTGGCATCAGGACGCCCAGCAGGCTGCCATCCCTGCCCTGTACCCACCTGCTGCCTGTGGCTGGCGGGGTAAGCGCCGTCCTACCTGGGACGACATCCCGTGGCAGGGGTAGAGGATGGCCCGGTCATCGTCCTCCGCACCCTGGTCCAAGCAGTAGCCGCTGGCTTTGCTGTTTCTCACCTATAACCCGAAACCAGTGGAGAAGCCCATGCCGGATGGTGCCAAGGCCGAGGCAAGGCTGGGGGGCCCCACCCACCCCGCCCCCTGACCTGGTCTGCTCTGCAGCCAGCTGCCCCAGGAGGATGAGAGCCACCCCCAGGGATGGCTGAGACCCAGCAGCAGAGGGGTCTGCCCTAGGCAGGGGAGGGGATGGGGGGGCTCCAGGAAGTGGGCTCACTGGAGAAGGACTGGTGGGCTCCTTGGTAGGTGTGACCATGCTTGTCACCGCGGGGACAGACAGACGTGCCTCCCACATAAGTTTGGAGACCTGGCCACCCCTGCACAGGAGAGACTCGCTGACAGAAACGTGCCTGTGCCCGGTGCCAACTGACATCTGGGACCACACGCGCACACAGGGAGAGTGCTGGGGTGTGAACAGCGGGGGGCCGGGGCCCTGGAGTGTCAGGACACGGAGGGGGGGAGGGGGGCCAGGGGGGGCCCCAGGGTGGAGGCGGTACCTCTCCGTACGTGAGGGTGTTGTTGTAGGTCCTCATCTCGGGGTACACGTTCTCCAGGTACCACTTGAAGCTGCGGCACTTCAGCCTCTGGCGCAGGGCTTGCCGCTCGGACACGTCCCCAAAGTCCACCCCTGGGTTCTGCCAGGCGGGAGGGAGGCCAGGTGGGGTGAGTACCAGTCACATGACACGGGGGGGGGGCTGCAGGAACTGTGGGCCCACCTCCCAGGAGCAGCCCCACCCCTCAGGGCTTCCAGGGGCCGAGCCTCCCTGCCTCCCGCCCTCCCAGGACCCTGGAAGCTCCAGCGTAGCTGTTCCCAATGGGAGGCCTAGCTGTCCCAGTCCCAGCCTGGACAGGAGGCCGCTGGCCGTGCTCAGGTCTGGCATCTCCACCTGCCCTGGCCCTGGCGGCTGGCCTCGGAGGCCCTGGAACATCCGCCTCAAGGGCGGGGTCTAGGCCTCCCAGGGTGTGCATGCTGCAGCACACCCTGTGACGGGCTCTGGGGCATGGGGTATTGATGTGCACACATGTGTGTGCACAGCACACACAGGCACACTTGCACGTGTGCACACATGGGTCAAACGCACAGGAACGTGTGTATATGCACACGGGTGTCCGTGCATGTGCATCCACATGCACGGTGAACACACATGTGCATACTTGCACACCCAAACCCACTTCCCCAAGCTCTGCCCCCAGCCACAGGCTGCTGGTTTGGCACCTCTGATCTGCGCCCAGCTCTGGCCTCCTGCGAGCAGCAGGCAGAGGCCTCACCAGGCCTCCTGTGCCCACTCCGCCCGGTGCGGCACGGGCAGGCCTGGCTGCAGGACAGTGGACTTGGGGAGGAGGCCTGCACTCCCACGGCAGGCAGGCCCTGGAGCCGTGTGGCCGAACACTACAGAGGCCCTCAACACCCTCTGACCCTGACCTGTGGGCTGCGCATCCCTGTGTGAGTGGCTGGACCTCCCTGGGCCTGTCCCCTCTGCTGGGCAGATGGCAGCCTTGCTATGTGTTCCCTGTGTTGCCTTTGTGGCTGTCACATCACCGTGGCCCTGACACTGGACTCCCTGGGAAAGGCCTCTGTACCCAAGGGGTGGCTGTATCCCAGGGAGGGGCCACTGTCCTCCCGGGGCAGTGTGTGCCCAGCAGCCACACCTGCCACGGCCAGGCTTTGCTGACCAACGTGACCAGCAGAGGGTGGGAGAGGTTTCCCTGGAGGGGCATTCACTAACCAGCTGAATGGCCATTAGACAGGGCTGTCACTGGTGAAGGTGACAGTCAAGATACTGTCCTCACTGTGAGGCACAGGAGGCCCTCCTCCTGGGGCCCCGAGGGTGGCCCGGGGTTGTCCCCAGGGTCCTCATCCTCGAGCTGGCCTGGTCAGCTGCCCTGCCTGGCCGCTCTGGCCTTGATGCCCCGCCCGCCTGCCCGCCAGCTCACGGTCATGGGGATGTTCCAGGCCATGTACACATGGGACTTGAAGCTGTCCATCCACACCTCGGCCGCCCGCAGGGCATTGCGCTTGGCGTAGTAGTCAATGTCGTTGTTGTAGGGCTTCCTGGTGCGCTCAATGTGCGCCACGCGGGAGCAGGGTAGCACCTCCATGCTGCCGCCACACTGCCACACCTGCCAGGGGGCGCCGGCGGTCAGTGGTCAGCGGGCCTTCCCCCCACCACCCTGCCTGTTCCCCTCCTGCATCCCCCCGCCTCTCCCCCACCACACTGCACCCCCTGCTCATAGGCCCCAGGGCACCCGGAGGCCTGGCCCCTGTGGATTAGCCCAGGGGAACACAACCAGGGAGAAGCCATTCCCCGAAGCCTGGACAGAGCTGCCCGCTATGCTATTTGCTACCATATTTCATGTCTCTCGCACGTTGTAAGATACAAACAATTGAGGGACATTTTCCCCAAGTGTGTTCCACCCACCCCAACGTGTCATCACTCCATGTTCTCACCCCACCCCAATCAGAAACCCCGAGACCGGGCACCACTGGTCCACGGCTCCTGTGTGGAGAGCAGGTCATGGCACAAGGGGGCAGTGTGGTCACTGTGGGGCATTTCTAGGACAGGTGATGGAGCCACGGCTCCAAACTCTGTTGATTTGGTGGGTGTAGTCGCATCATAAACCCCTGATTTTCCTGCAGCTCTAGGTGGCTGTTTGATACAGTTCTGGCCAATGAGGTGTAAGCAAAAGTGTCATGGGGTTGGGGCTTTGGGGAAAGCTGGGGCTTGTGCTAAAAGGGACAGACTCAGCTGGCAGGGCCCTTTTCCCTTTCTTTCTGCTGAGAATGTGGATGTGAGGTCTGGAAGAGTGGCAGCCATTTTGTGACCATGAGGCAACAAACATGAGGCTCAAGGTCTATGCAGCAAACGTGACCGATGGAAAGTGACAAAGCACCCGAGTTCCCGCGGTGATTGTGGAGTTGCCACGTCAGCTGTGTGTTTCATGAGACACTTAAATACCCATTCAAGCCTCGGGTGGCAGGGTTTTCTGTTGTTGCATTCAAACTGACCAAGCCGGACCAGGAGGTGTCAGTGGAATGAACAGAAGCCCCAACAATCCTGCGTCAGAGCACGCAGGAGATTAACCTCATTCTTGTACAGATGAAATTGAGAACCAAGGTGCAGAGAGGCTAAGAGATGTGTCGAAGGTCACACCGCTGTCTTGTGCTGCGACAGGGAGTCAGGACCAGCATGCAAAGCCCCTGAAGTTGCTACTTCACCCAGTGCAGTGGAGGTGACACGGAGCAAAGTCACATGACCCAAGTGTGACCGTCACACCCACTGTGTCTCAACCACTGATGACCCCAATCAGTTTGGTTCATTGCCCCCAAAACAGAAACAACCATTGCAATGGGGGGACCCGGGGTCAGCCTGCAGGCAGCCACTTGGAGGGAAGGGGCCCAGGAGCGGGGAGACCCACCGGGGACCCCCAGAGCCCAGCGAGTCAGCCCAACAGACCTCGACCCCTCAGAGCTGGGCTGTGACCACCCTTACAGACGAGACTGTGGGTGCTAATTGGCTTCCTCCCTGTCAGGAGGTCAGAATGCGGTGCCACCCTCCTGCCAGCCTTGCCTGAATGTGAGCCCCATGTCCCCTCAGCTTTTGTCCTGGAGCCGGTACACCCTGCAGCCACGTGGTCACATCCTGGTTGTCAATCTCCAGATGAGTCGCGAGGAGAACCTACCACTGGACAAACTGAGCGTGTGCTGCTGTTCGTGGGCTTGTCCTGCATCCCCATCATTGCTCCCTAGTCCAGTGTCTAAAGGAGATGTGGCCCAAATGTCCTTAGATTTCCCATCCCAGTCAGATGCGGGCCCGGCACCACCTCAACTAGTTTGGTGGACAGAAGTAGTTAGATGTCAATGGCGACTGGCCCGGATCCTCCACTATTTCTCAAGTGATTTGCAGGTAACAGCAGAGGCTTCCAGTGACGAAAATAATTCCTCGCACCCTGAGCTGCGATTTCATCAGCTCTCCTGTCGACGGCCTCGCCTGTGCATGGAGAAGCATCCAGCGTCTAAATCAGAGCCAGGTGGAGACATTCTCCTCGATGTGGGTTCTGGCCAGAAGGTTTGCTGGCTGTGGCCGTGGCCCTGGCTCCTGGGGACGCTGCGTCTTCAGTAGCGGCCTTGACTGAGCGTGGGGAACAAGTGCACCTCAGAGACAGCCTCCCTGTCCCGCCTCCCAGGAGCTTGGCCTGGCCTCTTTCTTTTTTTTTTTTTTTGCCTTTATAATAATCCACAGATCCAACTGATGAAATGGATCCACCCCTTCCCCCCCGCAATCCACCACGCATCGTCCACCATCTACCAGGTGAGGAAAGCAGATTGAGAGAGGGTGCCAGGTCAGGGTCCAAGCCCAGGTCTCCGACACCAATGGAAGGCCCCGCAGGTCCAGGCTGAGGCTGATGGGACACAGGTGTCCTGCATCACAGGCTGTGTCACCTGGCACTAATCCAAGAGGCCCTCAACCACCACTTTCCTTTTGGAAACACGAAATTTCCCACATGAATAAAACCCAGGGCTTCATACCAGCTCTGGAGAAAACTGTGCATTGCTTCCAGAGACTTCCCATCAGAACCCACTTTGTAAAAGGGATGGTGGTCCCGCTGTGCCCCGCCCCTGGCCCCGCCCTGGAAGCGCCGACTCTGGCAGCCACAGGTGGGAGCACGGTCTCCAGGGCAGAGTTGGGCTGGATTTCACTTTGGAAAGGAAGTCCCATCTCCCAGGCCTCAGAGGGCTTCATTCATAAATTTTGGGCGAGGAAACATCCCTCCCTGGAGCCTCAAAGAGTCTATCCACACACATGCTAGAGAACAGCTGTTCTGGTTCCTGCTTGAGGTGCCAAACCCACAGAGGCTCCAGAGCTGGATCCCTCCCGTCTGTGTCAGGGGACGCTCTCAGCGGCTCACACCATCCGAAAGGAAAACAACAGCTTCCTTCCTTCCTGACAAGCGGTTCTCAGCCGGTGGCCCCAAAGACAGCAGCAGGAATGCCTGGCTAAACCTCATGCTGAATCCTCGAGGTCACTCCGGACCTGCGGGTCAGAAGCTCTGAGTGCAGCCCTGCACGGGTGTCTAGTGTCTGTGGGAATGTAGGAACGGCTGTGCTAACAGCCTCGGGCTCCTCCTCCCCTCCCCCTGCCAGCACCCTGGGCTCAGCTGTCACCCGCTGCATTCTCACACTCACTATATGTCTCTTGACCCAGAGGCCCCCCAGAGCCTTGGCTCCGAATTTGGCAGCTCGCTTTTCACCTCAAGAATTCCGTTTCCACTCAGACAGGGAGTCAGCTCAGCATAGCCCTTTGACTCAGAATCTCCGCCACAAGCCCCCTTGAGGAGCGCCCCCGCTTTGGTCGTCCATCCCCACGTGAGTCAAGTCTGCGTTTGAGTACCAATTCCTGCACACCCAGCTACTGCAGCAGGAGCCGATGACCAGGGCCTGAGACAGAGGAGCAAAGGGCTCCCCACTTCCGTGCAGCCATGGGCTTTCCTCAGCGGGGCGCCCGTGAGTGGCTTCATCTTGACCTTTCCAGGTCCGAAGGACATGATATGTTCCCGTTTCCTAACTGGCCCCAGGAGCAGGGCGGGAAGAGCACCCGGAAGAGGGGGGAGGAGGCCTGGCTGCACCCGGGGGGGGGGGGACTCCAGCTGGGGTGGGGGCAGGGGCCTGAAACCAGAGGAGTCAGCAAGGCAGGTGGGGTGGCTCTGGACCCCGTTTCCAAGCTCCCTGGTAGTCCCTGGCCCCAAGGTGCCCACAGCCAGTCTCTCTGCTGCCCCTCAGAACAGGACTGGCCAGTCCCCTCAGCTGGAGTTCAAGGTCAGACAGGCCTTTTGAATATGAGCACATGCCAGGCTCCCTGGGAACTGGAGCACTGACATCAGCTTTCCTGATTTACATCCACGTCTGTGCTGCTCAGTCCCAAGACTAATCATACCTGCGCCCTCACCACCTCAGTCAGCAGACTCCTCCGAGGGTCTGAAGAGGGGGCGTCTTGCGAGAAGACCAGACTCTGTGACCATGGGCTGGACCCTGGCCTTGGTCTCCACTTTGCCAAGTGGGGTCTGGGCCTGATGCTGGACAGAGGACAGTCAGCATTTGGGAGAATCTGCCAGATCCACCTCCTGACTCCACCCCTAACACGGATACCTGAGGGTTGATTCTAAATGTGTGATTTAAAATTGGACCACGTCAGAGAATTATATACAGCAGCAAGCAATTCTGAATTGCTTCCAAGGACTTGAGATTCGGCCCAAGTTTCACATGTCAGATGCATGAGAACTTTTCATGCACTTGGGGGAGTTTCTGCTATGATATCAGGCAACAAAAATGCTTGAGAAGAAAAGAAAATACATTACATTTATAAGCATCGTTTTATTTATTTATTTTTTAGATTTTATTTTATTTTTAGACAGAGGGGAAGGGAGGGAGAAAGAGAGGGAGAGAAACATCAATGTGTGGTTGCCTTTCATGGGCCCCCTACTGGGGACCTGGCCTGCAACCCAGGCATATGCCCTGACTGGGAATCGAACCAGGGACCCTTTGGTTCGCAGCCCGCGCTCAATCCACTGAGCTACACCAGCCAGGGCTATAAGCATTGTTTTAAAAGATTCAAGGAAATTTAACTACCGGCAGAGATGGAACTGATTGTTTAGTGGCAGTTACTCTGTTCAATCAGAGTTAATCAAACATTAATCAAAGAAAAAAGTGGGGATGAGTGTTATTCTATTAGATTTGTAACCGTAATGCCATGATCTCTCGGTTTAACCTCAAACCTTAGAGCAAACAGGATTGGAAATGTGCCACTTCAGTACACTGTATATAAATTTTTTAAAATTGACCTTAATCCGTTCTGTGAATAAAGGCCCACAGGCAAAAATCAAAACCAAAAAAAAACCAAATGGAACTCCAGAACGCACACAAAACACAGGAACCGCACACCAGCCAGAGCTCACCGCGCCTCACCCAGGGCAGCCCAGCTCAACCACAGGAGACCTGCCCGCCTGCTGTGGCCCCTCCTCAGCATGGCCCCTCCAGCTGCTCAGGCCATGCACCGTGGGAGCTCGTACCCCCTCACCTCACCCCCAGCCAACCCCTCGGCACCTCCTTCAAAAGCATCAAGCGGTACACAGGGTTTGACCGTCCCAACAGGCTGCCCTCCCTGCTTCTGCCCTCTGCCCCGCAACCTAGAATCACAGAGGCCAGAGGGGGCCCTGCTCCCATCCTGCCTGCCTCCCACCCTGCCCCACAGGCCTCCATGTGGATGGGTACACAGCCCACCCTGCCTCAGTGCACTGCTGTGTGCATTGCCTGGGACACTCCTCCTCCCTCCCCAGCTCCCCTGCAGCACCTGGCCTTCTGTGGGGGACTGCCTTCTCGGACCACACTCTTTGAACTGCATGCAGACCCTTTCCCATTCTCCTGGCCTCCTGCCGCTTCCTCCCTTTCTCTAATCCCCTCCATCCTGGGAGTCAGGGCTTCCATCTGCTTTGCTCCGGCGCAGGCCTGGCACACTTCGGTGCTCAGCTCCCTGCTGCAAACTAGGGCTCCGGGAAGGGGCTGCAGAGGGTCTCGGCCCTGCACTGGCTGGAAGCGTGGTCCCTGAGCGCTGAAGATGGCAAAAGCCGCCTGCCGCCAGGCATCAGACTCAAGTTCTGGGCGGTCCAGCTCCCATGCCCTGTCCAGGGAGCGCTGTCCCCGGGGACCTGCACCCAGAGGCCCCACGTGATGCATCATGTTCCCAGAGGGACTGCCATTAGACCATTAGGGCACCCCAGAGAATGAGCACCCCCCCCCAGGGTCCCTGATTAGCAACCAAGACTCTTCCAGAACTTTCCGTTCATTCTCCAAGCAGCCACGGGGAGGAGGTCTGAAACCAGGAGCCTCAGAGACTGGGGAGTTCCCCACCCCCAGAAGCCCACACTCCAGTGCGATGCATTAAAAGCCAATGGCTCAAATAATTAAAACAAACACAGAAAATACAGTACGTCATTATATTCAGCAAACTCCTCAGCGTCAGTGCCATTGGCTGTTTTCATTGGCTCAATTTGGGGCCTCACATCCCACCGGCAAAACAAATGGCTCCAGCCACAGCCGGCTCCCTGCACCGCCCCAACCCCTGCCTCCCAGGGCAGCCACACAGCGCCCTCCACAGGCCACTCACCCTCATGCCCAGCTCGATGTTTTCACCTCCGTACACCTCCATGCCTGGGTCCAGGAGGCCGATGTCCCCGAAATACTCTCGGTCCACCACGAACGAGCAGCCGATCATGGCGGGGGTCCTGGCGGGAAGCAGATGGTGGAGTGAACAGATCAGGGGGCCTGATGGGGGCTGAGCACAGCCCAGGCCAATGCCTGGGGTGCCTCGTGGGCCCACACAGTGCCGGACCCTCCCCTCCTGAGCCACAGTCACCCACCACCCTGACTCGTTATCTGGTCGGCTCTGTGCATCGGGAGTCAGGGCTGCGACGGGCACCTGCAAAGGTCACCCAGAGCCCATCAAACGACCCTGCAGAACCTCACTGACGTGCCCCTGCCCACAACACGCCACGAAGTCAGAGAGCACGTGACCTGTGCGGCTGTGGCAACACGCCGCCGACCACACTGTTCTCTGGCCGATTATTCTATTTACGTTGGCGCAATTAAACGTGTCAACTCGCTTGTCCTCAACTGTATCTGTGAAGTCGCGTGCCGACACGCAGGCTGAATTTCTCTCTAAAATGCATGACAAGTCTCTCGGTGCCCTGTGTCCCCTCCCCGGGCGGCCGTCTCACAGAGCAGTGAAGGTCGGGGTGTGTTTCAGACAGTATGGGACAGCTTCGCTGCAGCTGGTATTGCACATCCATCCGGAAAAATCTCTCTCCAGCAAGAAACAGGCACAGTCTGTGTTTTCTGGGCAAGCAGGACCTCCCAAGCTTTTGATGGAAGATTTTGCCTCCAAACAAAGCTAGTTCCCCTGCAGGCTGAGGGTGGCGTTTCTTCTCGGCTCTGAGGACTGGTGCAGTCTCCGTGGTCCCTCAAGGTCCCAAAGGCTGAGGCGGCTGCCTGCCCTGCTCCTGCCTCACGCCTGCCCCCAGCTCCCAGGGAAATTAAATTCCTCTTCAGTGAAATCAACAGAGAGAAGTCGGCCTCAATCACAAAATAACAGAAGCATTTCTACCCCCTGCAGCTGGGAAGTCAGATGTCCATGCTCATCAATTTTCCGGGAAGACAGGTGGTAAAAAGCTGTCACCCTTTTCTTTGTGCAAAGGTCCAATCTGTTCTGTTGCTGGATTTGGGCTGCCAATGCCCTGGCCACTGCTGTCTTTGATTTCAACAGGAAACACGTGACTGGGTAAGTGACAGTCCACCGACATGCCACAGGTGTTTATTTCTCTAGTTGCCTTAACTGAGAAAACATCACAGGGTGATCTCTGGTGGGCTGAGCTGCCGAATTCCTTGCCTAGCCTGTGATCACTGGTGACATTTTTTTGTTGTTGTTTGGGTTTTTTTGCTATGCGTTCCAAAGTAAACTTCAACGGCAGCAGCGTCAGCTGGTGCTGAATTTATTTGCACAAGAATCCTGCTGTGCTGACAGGAAACAGCAGGGCTGAGGGCGCAGCTCGGGGGGAGACGTGCTTCCTATCCTGCAGGGCTTCCTCACACGGGGCTGATGTGCAGCCGTTCACAGTGGAGGTACAGGTGTGCGTGGGTGTGTGTGGGTGTGCACGTGTGTGGGTGTAATGAATGGCAGAAAACTTCCTAAGCTGGTTCTTCAAATGCCAGCCCCTTCCTGCATGGCCAACGTGGGCAGTCTGCATCCTTCAGGACGAGGGCAGCTGCATCTCCTGCCCGGCACCAGGGAGCTCGGGTCCCCGAGCACGACTGCCTGGTGCCCCTGTGGGTTTCCCAGGGGTTCGGCGCCCAGGGGAGGGGCTGCAAACCACAGAAGCTGAGTCTGAGGTGGAAACCGGCCACACAGCCACAGCCGGGTGTCGGACGGGCAAGGGTGGTGGCCGTGTGTCACGGGGACCGGAGGAGCGGCGGGGACAGTGGCCAAGTAGAGACCACAGGCCGCACGGACAGGGACCACTGCCCAGCTCCAGTCCACACCACCTTGTGGGAACCCCAGCCTTCACATTTTTCAAAAGATGCTGGATTTGGGTATTTTTATCATAAAAGTCTTTCCACTTTCATGTCTGGGAAGCGGCTCAAAACAAGTGCTTCGCAGGAAGGGCTCCGATGGAAGGATCATGGGCTAGGTCTGCTGCTCAGCACCTGCTGGGCTCCCGGTCAAGGTGATGGCGGTGCCGCCTCCTCTCAGCTCCATCTCTGTCTGTCTGTGTCTGTCTGTCTGTCTCCATCTCCCTCTGCCTCTGTCCCTCTCTGCTCTCCGACACTCTTCGCTCTTGTGTCTCTCGGTCTCTCTGTCCTGACTCTGTCTGTCTGTCCTCTTCTCTCCACCAGACCTTGTCATCACCCAGGTCACAAACCAGAGCCAGCCCCCCAGTTCCCCTTCACCACGTCCCACCGCACACCTGGCTGCACCTGCCGTTTCCCCGTCCCTGCCCCATCCCCACCCCATGCTGTGCCTCCCCTGCCCAGCGGCCCACCTGATGGGTGCAGCCTCGTCGCCGCGATCCAGCCAGTCCTGGGGCGGGACGATGTACATGCACCAGAGCCCCCAGTTGTAGCCGTGGGCTGCGCTGGCATACTGCTGCACCTCGAATGTGTCGAATCTGATGTTGTCAATGGCGGGCAGCACAATGCGCCGGCGGTCTTCCCGGACCCGTGCGAGGGCAGGCTCGGCCCTGGGGGGGCGGGGGGGCACACCTCAGCGGGGGGCTGCCTCAGTGGGGGCCGCTCACCCCGCAGGAAGCCCAGAGCCCGGCGGCCACAGGGGGTCTCACAGCAGGCGCAGCGGCCACCTGCAGGGCACCACGGGGTCATCGGGTGCAGACCCACTCACTCAAGGTCCCACTGGCCTGGGGCAGCCAGGGCTCTCAAAGCCATGAGGACCACACCTGTGACCTCTCCCCAGGGCCATCCCAGCCCCGAGCTCCTGCGAAGGTAGCAGAGTGGAGCTCAGCCGCTGTCAGGAGCAGCCACTGGACAGACAGCTGGAGGCTGTGGTGCGGGGCCGGTGCCGGGCTTGGCTCAGGCAGGGGCAGCTTAGTGGGAACCTACCTTCCCGTCCTTCTGCGCCTGGTGTTTACCTGCCTTTCAGCTTTGAGAGCAGGATTAATTCATCACTGTCAGTAATGTGCGCAGAGAGAAAACACTCTCCGAAACGCCAGGTCTGTTAGTGAGTCAGGAGCCCGGGGGAGGCCATCCTGGCAGGGGAGGGCTATTTGCAGGTGTAGAACTGGGTTTCCAGTGGTGAAAACTAAAGTTGCACCAGTTTAAAACTGCGCTTTCATGGGACGGACTGGTGGTGCTTCAAAACGCCCCCCGAGTGCCAGGGGCATTTAACACCTACCAGAGGGATGGGAAGGTCCTGGGCACACTGTGTGGTAAGCAGGCACCCTGCTGGGGGCAGACAGTACGGTGGAAGGTGACAGATGTCACAGGACCAAGAGCTGTCTCAGGAGGGCAGCAGAGAGAGAGAAATGGGGGACAGAGGGGACCCCACCTGCATCAGGCACGTGCTGGGGTGGAACCAGCCCCCAGAACTAGCTCATGGTCTGGGGAGAGGGGGTTCTGGGGTACCCAGGAGAGCGGAGGATCAGGACCTGGAGGAACCCGCGTCCCTGGGGTGGGAGCTAGGGTCCCTGCCTGCCTACCCCATCCCAGGTTTCCTGTTAGAAGCCCACTCGGCCCCTGCATGGTGGGGTCTGACCTAGGAAGTTCCATAAAGACGGGAAGTTGCTCCTGACATGTGTCCTGTGGCTCTGGCCTCCAGTAACTGACCAGGACCCTGCAGCTTAGACATCTGCACAGCCACTGCCCCCAGCCATGTGCGTTTTTCTCTGGTCTGTCCCCATTTTACTATCACCTGCCAGGATGACTAGCCAATTCTAATCCCTCTGGGGTCGAGGTGGGGGTGCAGCTCAGTCCTCACAAGTGTGTTCCCTGAGGTCTGGCTCCTGCAAGATGGCCTGAGGCCAGCCCCACCCCAGCTGCTGGTGCCCCTCTCCAGACCAGGCCCCGGCAGGCCCCAGCAGCCCCCACCCCAGCGCCCACCCTGCACCCAGGATGCAGCCACACTGCCTGCGCCCACCCTCACCAGCCGGTGCTGAACTCCACGTGGGCATCGAAGAAACCAACAACGGGGGCCGTGGCCGCCTTCCAGCCCTGCAGCCGCGCCCGGATCAGGCCCTCGCGCCTGCTGTTGCGGACGATCTTCACCAGGCCTGGGTACCTCTTGTGGACGTACTGGTCCAGGTTGAACTTGAGCTCCACTTGGGGGGGGGCACACCAAGACGTCTCAGCACCCCGACATCCCGTGAGGGGCCCGAGGTTACGAGACCCGAGGTCCGCCTAGACAGGTTGGGGCGCTGTGTGCCCTGCCCCACATCCCATAAGCGTGTGCAGGGGCCCACTGTGGCTGCACGTGATTCCAGGGGCTGGGTAGACCACGCAGGGGCAGACCCACCCCCACAAGGCTGGCGTTCTGGTGGACGGACAGAAAAAGAACAAACAAGACCAATGCGGGCAGAGGTGAGTGTTGTGGAGGCAGGAGAGATGGGACTGAATTGTTCGGCCTTCACAGGGACTGACGTCCCTGCTTGTGGCCCCTCTGCACAGTGGAATATTATTCAGCCTTGAAAAGGGGAAAGATCTGCCCTGGCTGGTGTGGCTCAGTGGACTGAGCTCTGGCCTGCGAACTGAAGGGTCACTGGTTTGATGCCTGGGTTGCAGGCCAGGTCTCCAGTAGGGGGCGCGTGAGAGGCAACCACACATGGATGTTTCTCTCCCTCTCTTTCTCCTTCCCTTTCCCTCTCTCTAAAAATAAAGAAATAAAATCTTCAAAAAAAAGAAAGAGGGAAGTTCTGACACCAGCTATAGTGTGGAGGGGCCTGGAGGACCTTGTGCTCATTGACACTCGAAAATGACACAGAAAGATAAGCACTGTCTGACCCCAGCTCCGCGAGAGCCCTGCAGAGGCCAGGTTCATAGATGGAGAGGAGAGGGGTGGGGGAGGGGGCATTAGGGCCTCAGGGGGACAGAGCCACAGTCTAGAAAGATGGAAAGTTTTGGAGATGGGTGGTACCGGCAGCTGCCCTGCCGCACCCTGACTTCGGACTTTGCCCCGGCACGCCAACCGCTCCCCCTCACGAGGTCCCGCACTGGCCACTCACCATTGTCACTGTTGTCATCCACCAGGATGACCTCCTTGAGGAGCTGGGAGGGCGTGTGGTTGACCACACTGTGGACAGAGCGCAGGATGACGGACAGGGCCTCGTTGACGAAGATGAAGACCACAGAGATCTGGGGCAGGTCGTCGGAATAGGTAATCTGTCTGCACCTGGGGGTGCGGAGCAGCGTCAGCACTGGGATGGGACGGCTGGCAGCAGCCCGCACACCCTGCAGAAGGCCGTCTCGGCCAGTGTAAATCCTGCTTCCAACAATAGAGAGATGGCAGTGTCACAGACAGAAGATGGCCGGATCCAGGGAGACAGTGCGGCCACAGTGGCCTCAGAGCCCTGGGCATCCAGGCCCTGAGCCCTCCCTGCTCCCTCCCCACTTAAAGGCATCCAAGTCCCGAGTCCCATTTGGACCAGACACAGAAGAGGTGAAACAGCATAGCGATCCCCCCAGCCAGGTCCAGCAGAGGGGATGGGGACTCAGCCCAGAGCCCATGTCAGCTCCGCCTGCACCCACGACAGGCAGCACCGATGGTCCTGCATGCGGCAGGTGTAGCCCTGGGGCAACGGGCCGCCCGGAGCAAATGTCGAAGCAGCTACCGACACCGACCGGCATCTGCAAGGGAAGCCTTGCCGTTCGGAACACACAGTACCAAGGGGCTCGGCCACAGCTAAGAATTGGGAGGAGAGGAAGCCCCCGCCCTCTGCTGAAGCTGGAGCCCGACAGTGGCTGCCCGGCACCGCACACTGACCTGGGCCAAGGGTCTCAGCCCAGGGCCCTCATCATTTAGAGAGAGGCTTTCTGACAAGAAGTCTTCACTCTATTTTTCTGTCGAGGAAAAGGGCTGCAATGCACAGCTTTCATGAACTTGCAAAATGCATGAAACTGGCCTCGGGGATGAGGTGTGGAAGGGGTCTGTGTGGGGTCCTCTGCCTCCTCTCATGGAGCTTGGGGTCCTCGCACATTGTCTCTACTCCAGGACGTGAGCCCCAAGAACCAGCCCTTCGCTGCCTCACCCCAGAGCCCAGAGCTGAACCGCACACAGCAGAGCAACCACGTAAATGATGTAAACGGAGCCAAAGCCGCAGGGCCAGACAGTCACCTCTGGACCAACGCTGTGTCCCCAAGGGCTGTTTGCAAAGATACAAGAAAGCAGATGTTGGAACCACGGACCAGTCAATACCACACTGAAAATTAGCGTCGGCATCACTGTGTCATCTTCCTGCTGTGGGCATCACTGTCCCCTTCCTGTCTCATAAACACCGTGGCCTTTGGCTGTCTCCTCGTCGGAACTCCGCGTGGGCTTCTGCCCGCATCAGTGCTCCCTGCACCACTGCTGTTATCACTCAGACAGACGCTCCGCCTCCAAGGCAACCTGGGACCTCCAGAGTGGCGATGCTGCACCTCGGCTGCACGGACCAGCGAACAAGAGAAAGGACCACACCGGGGCCCTGATGGCAGAGAAGGCTGGTAGACTCATGACCGATTGGGAGGCCAGGGGACCTGGTGGGACCCTGTCTTTCTCCTGAATTGAGAGGTCACCGGCCCTCAGCAGCTATCTTGTGACACATGGGACAGTTCTGGAGGCGGGAGGCCCGTGTGCCTGGGCCGGCATGGATGGTCTCGTCTGCAGGGACAGTCTCGTCCCCCCTCACCCTGCTTTCCCACAGAACGTCAAGGCCCCGGCTGCAGCGGGGCTGTGTAGGGTCTGCAGCACGAGGACTCCGCTGTGTGCCCGTCCTCCTCCCGGGGACATCACAAACTCCCCGCTCTCCCTCTGGCCAGGGACGCGGGAGCCGTCTGCGCCCAACCTGGTGGTCCCGTGTCAGCAGCCAGGCCTCCCTGCCCTGAGCGGTGACCTCAGCTGGTCCCCAGCTCCCACCCGGGACAGAAGCGAGGCTGCCGCCCGGGAATAACTCCACTGAAGTGGAGCCAGAGGGTTCTTCTCTGGCCTGAATGGCACCATTTCTGGCAGATGGAATGTCAGCCAAGTGACGGTGTCTGCAAAGGATGTGGGTGTAGCAGGACCACGGAGCAAGTGAGGACGTCATGAACTGGTGACCCAGGGACGGAGGGTCCTGCCTGGGTAGGGGGTAGATGCAGGGACAGAGGGAGGGCACATGGGTGTAGGGGCAGAAAAGCCTGGAGCCTTGGGGCCCAATGCTCCCTCCCAGAGCTTAGGGGGTGGGGGTACGCCCAGGCCAGGCCCATGTGCTGAGGTTCTGGGTTCCTTTGAAAACAGAAGGAAGGCTGAGGGGCTGTGTTCTTCAAACCTTTGAACTTTTCTTTTTAAATATATTTTATTGATTATGCTATTACGGTTGTCCCATTTTCCCCTCTTTATTCCTCTCCGCCCCCCTATTCCCCACCCTTTAGTTTTTGTCCATGGGTCATACCCATAAGTTCTTTGGCTTCTACATTTCCTATACTATTCTTAGCCTCCCCGTCTGTTTTCCACCTACTGTTTATGCTACTTAATCTCTGTACCTTTTCCCCCTCTCTCCCCCTCCCGCTCCCCTGTTGATACCCCTCCATCCCTTATATAAATCCCTTTAACATTTCATATAATAAAGGCTGGGTGATGATAAACTCCCTGAGCTTGACCTTATCTGAGAAGCACTTGATCTGCCCTTCCATTCTAAATTAAAACTTTGCTGGATAGAGTATTCTTGGATGTAGGTCCTCGCCTTTGATGACTTGGTATACTTCTTTCCAGCCCCTTCTTGCCTGAAAGGTCTCTTTTGAGAAATCGGCTGACAGTCTTATGGGAACTCCTTTGTAGGTAACTGTCTCCTTTACTCTTGCTGCTTGTAAGATTCTCTCCTTATTTTTAATCTTGGGTAATGTCATTATGATGTGCCTTGGTGTTTTCCTCTTTGGGTCCAACTTCTTTGGGACTCTCTGAGCTTCCTGGACTTCCTGGAAGTCTGTTTCCTTTGCCAGATGGGGGAAGTTCTCTTTCATTATTTGTTCAAATAAGTTTTCAACCCCTTGGTCTTCCTCTTCCCCTTCTGCCATCCCTATGACCCGGATGTTGGGACGTTTACCCATGTCACGGAAGTTCCTAAGTCTCTCCTCATTTTTTTGAATTCTTGTTTCTTCATTCTTTTCTGGTTGGATGTTTTTTTCTTCCTTCTGGACCACACCGTTGATTTGAGTCTCAGTTTCCTTCCCATCACTATTGGTTCCCTGTACATTTCCCCTTATTTCTCTTAGTGTGTTCTTCATTTCTTCATCTATTTTGTGACCAAATTCAACCAATCCTGTGAGCATTCTGATTACCAGTGTTTTGAAACATGCATCTGATAGGTTGGCTATCTCTTCGTTGGTTAGTTGTATTTTTTCTGGAGCTTTGATCTGCTCTTTCATTTGGGCCATTTTTTTTTCCTCTTGGCGCGTCTGTTATTTTAAGGGGTGGAGCCTTAGATGTTCACCAGGGCAGGGTAACCTATGTCGTTGTGTTGTGACGCTGCCTGTGGGGGCGGGGCCGGGGAGGGAACAATGGCGCTTGCTCTGCTCTTTGCCTGCTCCCAGTCACTTTCCCCCAATGAGCTGTTCTGTGAGGCTGGAAGTTCCTCCCACTGCTGCCTCAAACCCCACAGGTGTTTTCAGTTGGTAGTTTGATGCTTTATTTCCCCGCGATGGTGGGTTGTACGGTCTACTCCGCTCCCCAGCTCCTTCTCTATCTGAACGCAAATGAGGGACCGCCTGGTCCACCAGTCTCAGCCCTGCTGGTTCCCATAGGCTTCTCCAGGTGCACCGGCCATGTTTTGGTCAGGTGTGCCCGCCACGAGTCTCTCTGGGCAAACTGCTGTCCCTCCGCATGTGCTCTTTGCCCAGCTCCGCCCTGCTTACCTGTCTGGATGAACGTGTCTTCTCTAACTTCTTGGCTGTGGGACTTCCACTTGGTTTGATTCTCTGTCCGTTCTGGTTGTTTGTTTTGCTTTTTAAATTGTTATTTTTCCTCTTTTGGTTGTGCGAGGAGGCACAGTATGTCCACCTACACCTCCATCTTGGCCGGAAGTCTCAAACCTTTGAACTTGATCGATTAGTGTTTCAACATTCACACCTGCAGCCGGCTTCTGTGCCCCTCCCTAGACAGGTCAGGTAAGGAGGGTTCCAGGCTCACTTCCCTCACCCAGTTCTGCACCCTCTGCTTCCCTTTGGGATGGTGCTGGCCTTGTCCAGCCCAGCGCTGCTCCATGCCACCTGCTCTGTGCTGGGTCTGACCAGCAGACCATCCCTCCTCCTCGGGCTCCCCAGCCTGACGCATCTGAGAAAGGGCATCTCCAGGACCCGTGGGCTGAGCCCCCAACCCACTGTCAGGCCCCCCAAGTGGGGCCTGGAAGGTCAGCTCAAAGGCTGCCCTCCTGCCCCTGGCTGGAATTCCTGCCTCGAGCCCATTAAAGCATGGATCAGAGGCACTGACTGGGACATAACCTGCTAGTGGCCTGGTGACAGGAATGGTGCATTTCTCAAGTCTGGCTGATTCTGGCTCTCTGGGGGGCATGTGGGTCCGCACAGCGCCGGGCACCCCATGTGCTGCCCACACGCAGCTGGGTCGGCGCACACACATCAGGCCCCAGCTAGAGGATGCTGGGCTCCATACCCCAGGGGTCCTAAGAGGATCTGCAGACCCGCAGGGCATGAGGGCAGCGGTCATGAGGCCCTGCAGCCACCTCCGAGGTCCCGGGGGAGTGTGTGGCAGGCAGAGTCCAGCCAGCCTCACGGCAAACTAGGCCACTGCAACCACACAGATGGAAATCGATGGGGCCGCCCTTGGTGCCGCTGGAGACACAAGCACAGTGCGACAGGAATGGGATGCCAGCCTCCCTCCCTGGGGACTGCGAGCTTCACCTGTGAACAAGGCACACGTCCATCTCCTGCCACGGATGCAGGGCTCGGTCTTGGCGTGGCAGGGAAGCTGCATCGTTGAGCCCGTGACCGATGTTTCTGGGAAGAGCTTCGGGAGGATCTTGGAAGAACGTCACTGGGATGGGTCTGCCTTGGACAACCCCGAGGTGGCCTTCCCCATGGTGGCTTCTGCCTGGTGTGGGACATGGCATCACCTCCCAGGGACACAATCTGAGTAGGGCCACAGCAAGGGCCAGCCTTCCTGATGGCTGGTGCAAACTGCAGGGGCTGAGGCCGGATCTGGTGGGCTTGGAGGCACAGCAGCCCCCACAGAAACTGTCTTTCTGAGACTGAGCCCATCCGTCTGTCTGTCCAGCTTCCATTAGCCTCCAAGCCTGCAGCAGGGTGAGCCTGCTGGCCTCAGCGACCATCCCTTGGGAAACCGTGTTCCCCAAGACCCCGCACACATCTCCTTCCCCGGCACAGACAGATGGCTCAGGGGCTGGCAGGAAGGCAGGGGTCCCCCAACAAGAAGAAAGGCGGTACCATTGCCCGCAGGACGAGCCACACAACACGACTCGCCTCCACGATGACCCCAAGTTTTCCCTGTACCCTGTCTCAGACACCTGCCTAGCTCCCAGGCCCTGCACACGGTGGCACGTGTAGGGACATGTGCATATGTACAAACATGCATGTACCCACAGAGACGCGTGCACATATGCACATGCTCCCTGGCGTCCTGTGTGCGTCTCTGGCACCAGCACATGCTGAGCCCTAGGCAGTGCAGTTTCTGATGGGGGACGGGCTCCTCAGGGACTGCAGTGGGCAGGAATCCCAGTCTGAATGTGACAGGTGGGCGCAGGCTGAGCACCGTCTGTGTGGTTTCCATCTGCTACCGCCCTGGGAGACACGGCCCCCTGCACCCTGCTCTCCCCCGCCGCCACCACTCAGCGCTATGGGTCGACTGGCGTCTACTTTCTCCATGCACCTGCAGAGGCCCAGGTCCACTCCACACCTACACACTGGGGTCTCAGCCCAGAGACCAGGCCTTTCCTGCCTTGGCTTCCCATCTGTGAAGTGGGGACAACGTTGGTCCTCAAAGCCTTTCTCGGGATTGAGTGAGTATGTACCTGGCCGGCAGGCTGCCTGCAGCATGCGTGCCTGAACTGAGTCCTAGGGGGAGGACATCCACCCATGTGTCTTTCCTGCTGGGATGCCTGGGGCCGTGTCCTGGAGCTGCCGCCGCACACGGTGACACCTGTGAGGCTGTCCTCTGAGCGTGGAGGGGAACTGGCTGAGCTCCAGGGCACCTGGCCGAGCCTGGCAGGGTGATGTTCCACTGTGTGTGTGCACTCATGTACATGTGCATGTGTACGCATACACATGCATGTGGGGGGGCACATGCCTGTGTGTGCTGGGGGAGTCCTGTGCATGCCACTGGCACCAAAGCCTCCTCATTTCTCTTTGGAAGGAAACGGGGCACAAACATCAATACCCAAGACCCACACTCCCTAATTCCAGGCGACACCACACAGCTGCACGCACCAGCTTCCTGTCCCTTTGGGTGCGTTGCAAATGCCAGCCACCAGAAGCTCACTCTGACACCTCCTTCTGTGAGGTCAGAGGTGACTGTGGTAGACCACGTCTGTCCGTCTTCGTTTTGGGAGTCGTCCAAAGGGACCCCACAGCCCGTCCTGTCACCGGGCCCTGGAGAGACCACCAACCAAGAGCACAGAAACCAGGGGAGCCACCCGTCTGTGTGACCGTCTGTGTCCAAGCCCATGGGGGATGCTGAGGGGGCAGGGGTCCCTGTGGGGGGTTACTACTCACTTTTTGGGCCTGTAGTCGGGGATGGCCCTGTCCAGGGAGATGCGGTCGCTGAGCTGTGCGTTGTAGCCATACTCCTCATAGTTGCCGGCCGTCTCCTGGCCATCTTCCTGCAGAGTGGCTGCCACGCCACCTTGGCCCAGGCCCCCCGGGCCCTCCACCAGACCCATGGGCTTGGCAAGGCCTGGCAGAAGCAGGGAAGAGGAGTCAGGCAGGCCCCAGGCCACAGAGTCCTTCTGCCCAGCCCAGTCCCTTTCTCTCAGGCACAGACCCAGCAAATGCCCCACAGGCGGCAAAGGCCAAACTGAGGAGCGGGGGTGGGGAAGCTCCATGGGCGCTGAGCAGGGGTGAGGGGTGAACAGGCGGAGCACAGCAGATTTCAGGGTGGTGGGACGGCAATTGTGGACACGTGTCATTTTACATGTTGTCCAGGCCCACAGAAGGGACACCCGAGAGTAAGCCCCGATGTCAGCTGCATGACGAGGTGTCTGAACAACTGGGGGGCCTGCTTGCGGCAGTGGGGGGGGGCGGCTACGCGGGAGTTCTCTGCACGTCCCACTCACTGTCCCTAAAACAGCTCTAAAGAGTGAAGTCCATCGATTTTTTAAAATATAAAGTGAACATGAATTAACCTTAAAAATGTAAAGCACATGGCGCAGGCTCACCACCCCGAGGGGCCACCTTCCAGCTTTATCACGTGAGCTAAGTGCCTGTACACAGGCAGGCGCTTCCAGGCAAAACGGCCAGAGCCCCCGGCGGCTACGCAGGCCAGTGGGCCTGAAACGTCCTGTGGACTGCGGTGCCGCCTTCCCGCACGGCTCCGTCTGCAATGGACGACGCTGACCGGGGGGTCCTGCCACCATGGTGACCTCCAGGAAAGGAGCCCTCGGACTTCCAGGAGACGGGGGTGAGTGCGTGTGTGAGCATCTGAGAGGGCTGGCCGCGGGTGTTCTGGAATATTCTATGCAGTCACTTGTGCCAGGAGAGAAACATGGCTCAGTGGCTTTGTTCCCAGAGGGAGCCAGGTAAGGGGCAGTGACACCTGGCAAGGATGCCCCCTCGCTCTGTGGAAAGGATGATTCTGAGCATCTTGGCTTTGGGGTGGGGTCCAGGGGGCGGTGTTTTAACCCAGGAATTTGCCTCAGAAGTCCTGTCCCTGAGCTGCACTGTGGAGAGAGAGGGTCCCATTCTCTGGCTCGGGAAGTATGAACTCTGAAAAATAACTACATCCAGGTCACATGCTGCCCCCACTGGGGACATTTCTTCACCTTAGGTTTGTGAATGAGGGAACCCCGGGCGCTGGACTTCCACTTTCCTGCCAGCACCTGGCCAGTGGCCAAACCCCAGGACAGCCAACCCCATGGAGAGCCAGCAGGTTGCGCCCTATACCCCCGAGCACCCTTTCCCACTTCTCTGACTGTCTCCCCTCTCCTGTCCCCGGTGCACCTCACCACACCTGGGGCTGGCACCCCCAATTCATTGATATTTGCTCAGATAAACTCTTAAAATTGTTCCTATACCTCAGTTTATCTTTTAACAGTCCCAGCCGAGGGCAGGGAGGGGAGCTGACCCCACCCACCCCCACAGGCCTGCAGGCTCCTCCACTCACCAGGCTCCGGGATCCTCCCCATCTTCCAGAATATTCCATTTTAAATGGGCAAGCGTAGCACTGGGGTTTGCCTGGGACTGAAGGTGCATGCTGAGGTGGAGCTGGGAACTCACACAGCGCGCAAACCTCTCCCCGTCCTGTTTTAATGCTGCACAGTGTGCCCGATCTCGCTGTTTCCAAGCGTGGGCGGCTCGGCTTGGACAGGCTCTCAGCCGCCGCCCAGGGCACAACCTGGGGACACAGCTTCTCTATTTGGGGCACCAGGGGCCGGGCCTGGGGACGGTTCTGTCGCTGGGCGCCCAGCGTGGGCCCCAACCCCACGGTGACAGCCACCCACAGAGTCAGCGTTTCTCACGCTCCCATCCCCGCAAGCCCCGCTCCCAGGGGACCCTGTTTTCCTGGTTTTAGTCCCTTTGTTTTGTCCACTGGCATCTACGTGTCCTGCTCAGGGTCTGCAGTTGCTTCGTCAGCAGAGCAGGTTCGCAGGGCTTCCCGCCCACCACTGCCTGGGGGGGAGGGGCTGTCTGCCTCATCTCGGCCCACACTCCAGCCCGCTCCGGCCCCCGCGGCTTCTCCTCTCTGCTGGTATTTCTGGTGATCCCAGTGGGCACCCTCGGGACCTGGAAAGGCTCTATTTCTGGAAGTTTCGACTTCAGTCACAGTGTCCAACTCCCAGGCTTGAGGAGAAATTAGCACATTCCCCAAGTTACTGCTTGGGCTGAGGTTTCAGCTCCACACACTTTCCTGTTTCCTCCCTCCCTCTCCCTCTGAAGCCACGGGAAGCTGCTCTGGGGCCTGCAGGCGGCGCTGCACCGGGCACTTGGAAGTTTGTGAAGGGAGTTGACCTCGTCCTCAGTGTCCCTTCCACAATAAAAGAATAACGAAAGTATAAAATGCTGAACTGCAAAACAGAAAAAATGGAAAAGAGGGGGAAAGACACCACAGCGTGCCCTCCACATCCCCCACCGTCTCCTCAGAGACCCCACAGAACGTCCGCATTCCGCCAGTGACACGGGCCTGTCTGTGGGGCATCTGCACCAGGAGGACCGAGGCCACACCCAGGCCTTGAGCTGCACCAGGGACCCCACCAGTGTGGCCCACACCGCTCAGGGACAAATTTGCCAGTGTCAAGGCCCCCACATCTATCGCTCTTCCCCATCCGTGCTCACTCCTCACAACCACGTCCATTTCGCTTTGCTCTGGGTTTGGACCTTGACCCTCCGTGTAGCCTTCTGGGGAGACACACTGGTAGGTGTGATCAGTTACAAGGAGGTCCTGCTGAAGCAGGTGGGGGGGGGGTCCTAACCCAGTGGCAGGGTCTGTATCAGGAGGGAGCATTCGGGAAAGGAACTGCAGAGAAGCCTTGTGAAGACAGGAGGGATGCGGTGCCAGCTGGGACACCTGGGGCCACGTCAAGAAGGGCCCCACCCTGGAGCCTGCAGTGGGAGCTGGGCCCCAGGACGCCTGGATCTCAGAAACAGAGGGAATGGCCCCGGGGGCACGCACACAGGCCTGCCGCTCAGACAACCTGCCCCAGCAGATTCTGAGAGGGGAAGTGCTGACCGGGGTGTTTTCCTGTTTGAAATCCTGCCCTTCCTCCTGCCTTTAGTCCTTGAATGAGCTCTGATTTTGAGAACAATGGGGAATTTGCATGTGTTAGCTCAGCCCTGGAAATGTCTGTCTGACAACTTTTCCAAACAACAGAGGAAAGCCAGTGTGTTCCATCCAGTAGAGGCCACGGCTGGTCAGGACAACAAACATTTCTTGTGGCGGCTGTGCCCTGGGCCAGCATTGTGGGGATGCCCCCTCGGTCCCCCTTCCCATGGAGGAGACCACGGAGGCTCGCTGAGGGCACAGCCGAGCCAGCTAACCACACAGCATCTCAGAGAAGAGCTCAGAGGGGCCGACGAAAGTCACCAACTGTGCGTTTAGACTGTCGAGGACACAAAGGAGCCGCCTGCCGACTGCTGTGACCATGTGGTCACAGCAGGAAGGCTGGTCTGTGGTGTGTCTGGACATGCTCGGCTCTGTGATGGGCGGGCACCTTGTGTGCCTCCTGCCACCCGGGTAGGCAAAGGGGGTCCCCTGTCCACAGCGACCCACCACCAGTCGGGGTTAGAGGCAGGGATGGTGGTGCCAGCATGACCTGAGGACCAACCAGGTGACCAGGGAGGAGTCTGGCCAGGTCACAGCATCCGGACTGAACACAGGCCCTGGTTCAGGGGCATCTGAGGACCTGTGTTCATGCCCAGCAGGGGCCTCTCTCAGAAGCGTCAGGAGCCTCCCCCAGTGCAGCAGGAACCGGTGATGACGGCGCCATCCGGGCCTTCGGGCACTGCTCCCCGCCCCCCACACTGGCCACAGCCTGGCCCTGGAGAGGGGTCGGGGTGCCAAGCGCTGGGGTTCAATTTTAAAGACAGAGGGTTGTCTGCATTTTGCTTTCTGCTCCCACTGATAATGACCATTTAGCATCTCCTCAGTCACCCTGTGTGGCTCAGTGATGGCGATTAACACCACCACGTAACAGGTAGTTGTGGTAATAGTCCACTGAACGGGTACACAAACATTCACTTAGCAGTCCCTGTTTGTGTTCATGGGTCTTGGCCAAACTATTTCACAGAAGGTTTAGATTAACTTCTCATGCTGCCGGCAACGTCCGCCCTTACGTCTCCAGTTAGAGAGCGCATCAGTTCTGGTGGGAAAAGTCATAAATGCTCACTGTAGAAAATGCTGAACATGCATAAAATGCACATGTACACATATGTATATACACGTGTGCCTGTACAAACACGTGTATGCTCGCGTACATATGTGTATGTGTGCACACAGAGGATCCCCCCAGGGCCCCACTCCACAGGGAATCAGCAGTAGGGAGTGGTGGGGACTGTGGCTCGCAAGCTCCACCCGCGGGGGCCACGGAGGCCAAGACACCAGACCTTCGAGACCGTCAGCAGCAGGCGCCACACAGACTCGCACCCCACTGTCAGCAGCTCCCTCATAACTGGGAAGCACAGCATTCTGCTAGCAGACAGGTGGGGACCGTCCCTGTTGTCGGGGGTAGGTGTGGCAGGGAGAGAGTGGCTCCCGAATGTCAGGTTCTTGTCCCTGGACCCTGCGCACATGTCATCTTGAACGGTCAGGAAACTTTGCGGATGTGGTTAAGTCAAGGCCCTGACAGGGGGAGAGCACCCTGGGTTGTCCGGGAGGGCCCCAGTTTCCATCATAAGTGTTCTTAACAGAGAGAGTAGGACAGAGTCGACACAGAAGAGGAGACTGTGTGACATGGAAGCAGAGGTGGCAGTGACGGGGCCACACGTGAAGGGAGGAACACCTGGGCCCCCAGAAGCTGGCTGTTTGTTTGTTTTGACCTTTTATCTACAGTCATTCCCCCTTCTTCCTGCCTGGACTGAGGCTGCAGCAGCCATCTTGTGACCACGAGGCTGTACACCACACAGTGGGTCGGGAGGAGCTGCAATTCTGATGGGGTGGGTGGGGCTCTTGAGGATGCCAGCAGCCCTCCGAGTTTCACGTTCCATGAGGAAAACAACCCACAAGGCAGTCAGGCCATGTTAGCCAGGGTTTTGTCAGAGACTGAATTCCCACCCAGAGAAGCAAGGGGGTGCATGTTAGGGACTAGAGGGCACCGTGACGAGGACAGCCAGGCCGCCCTCCCCAACCAGCAGCCCCACCCAGGGACTGGGCCGCACCAGGGCTGCAGCCCTGCCTTTGCCTTCGGGAAGCGCACCGACCAGCTGGCAGCTCCCCGGGAGCCCTGCTGACAGCCTCGCCCCTGGAAGAGTCATCTCTCTCTTGGCAGCTGCTCGCTCCAAGATACCTGGGACATGTGGGCGGCTGTGATTTCTCAAGTTGGAAGGAAGTGAGGTCTGCAAGTTCCCAGCTTCTCTTCGAGTCACCGAATTCCATCTGTCACAGCGACTCATGCCAATATTCCGAGAGAGGAAACAGCCCAAATGGAGACGCTGCTGGTCACAAGCTAATCCAAGGGGAAAAGGCAGCGTGAAGGCGCCTTTGGGAAGGGGGTGCCGTCCCCATCAGCAACGTCAGGCGGCCCGTGAGATACGGCCTGGCTCACGACTCAGCATGGGGACAGCCCAGGGGATCCAGGGCCTCTGGCAGCCCACAGAAGGGGTCTCAGGTCAGCCGGGGTCCCTGGGAGGGCAGGCTGGGCTTGTCGAACCGACCACAGCCCTGAAAACCACTAAGAAAGTTAGATTTAAAACCACAGTAACAACACCCATTTCTGTAGAGCTGTAAATATCTGGAAAGAAATTACAAGGCTGAAATGAAGAGAAATGATGATCTAGGAGATGAGTCAGCCTATAACTTGCCTTTTTCCTGGGAGGGGATCTAAATACTGCAAACTTGACATTTCACAAGGACACAAAGAAGAAGAGCCGGAGGGACAGCTGGACACCGTGTGGTGCATGGCCTGGTGCCCCCGGAGTCCTGATGGGGTGTGTCCCCCGCCACCGACAGAGCTCCCGAGAGCAGATCCCATTGGCACTGGCCTCCAGCGGGCACTGCAGACACAGGGCAAGGTGGAGACCGGCAGAGATAGACATTCGACAGGCCACCGTGGTGGCTGCTAGGTCGGAGCCGAGGCCTTCAGTTTCCTTCTTCTAATGTCACCTAGCAAACAGGACACCACAGTTTGCAGCGGGGAAACCGCCTGTCACCTGCCGTGCCTTCATGGGCCTGTGGCCTTGGCGGTCAGCTCTCTGGAGCATGTGGGGTGGAGAGACGGGTTGGACACAGCTGTGAGCAGAGCGTCCGGCCAGCCCCTGGCTCCTGTCTCATTGCCCTATAAAAATCGAGGCCAATTTAATGTGCCCGGCTATTAATTGGGATGTTTACAAAGTGGAGATAAAAATGAGAGACTCAGACTGCCTCGGCCCTGGAAGCTGATCACTACCCCCCACCCCTCTCCCTGCTTCAGCGCATCCACGCTCCAGAGACAACAGCTAATTTAATTATGGATGGTCCGTTAGGACTCCCCGGGGACCCAAACTAATAACATCTTTTCAATAGCAAAGATACTGACAACACTTCTGAATGATGAAGTCCTGAATATTTTGCAGGACAGGGCAATATCTGTAAAATGTATTCTCACAGAAACTAATGTAGTGTTTGATAAATGTCCACACATAATACTTGTGTCCAACTCGTATGAATATTTACGGGGCCAAAGCATGGGGATAAGGGACGTCTGGAAATACCTGCAGAATGGATTTCCTGGCTCTTCCTCCCACCTTGTAAAGCAAGTGGAGGGTGCAGATGTCACACGGTCGGCTCCTCCCATGGTAAGGGCCGACCTGGGCCCATTATTTTGGGGAGCAAGCACGGGGACATCCAGGGTCGTGCCACCTCAGCAGCGACCTGGCTCAGAGTGAACCTACCTGAGAGGGTCAGACGGCCGGGCCCAGCCTCCCCAAGGCCACACCAGCCTCAACGGTGGGTGACTCCATCCCTTCAGGCTAAGTTCTCTGCTCTGATCCCAACAGTAGAACGTCCCGGGAAACTCTCGTCCTGTGGGCCCAGCCCAGACCCAGGGGTCACAGACAGGAGGGGACTTGGCACCCCACACTCTGGGGACAGGAATGAGGATGCAGTCTCCACCCCAGGAGGGAACAGTCTGGTGGCCCAGAGAGTGAGGCCAGCTCTGTCCTGGGAGCCCTGTGAGGAGAGAACAGGGGACTCGGCCCCTCCACTCACTGGGTGTCAGGGACAGGGGCTGCCTGACCCCCGTTTACAGCAGGTGTTCAGTAAGTTCACAGCGAAGGACAGAGGGAAGGGATAAGCGAGTGAGCAGACAGCTGTGGGAGCCGCCCCCAAGCTCTGTGCAGCGGGCAGCGGCCTTCCAGACCAGGAACGCTGGGCGAGCACAGAGGACACGCCAACCTTGAAGATGCAGAGCGCCCCACAGAGTGGCATTCTTGCTCCATCAGCTCGGGACATGTAACCAACACCACCCACGGGGGAAAGGACAGTGAACAAGACACTGTTTCCCACAGTCCCAGAGGCTGGGTGTCCAGAGCGGGGATGGTTTATGGGCAACTTGCAGATGGCTGCCTTCTCGCTAGGTCCTCACCTGGTCTCTCTCCTTACGCCGCTTCCCAGGGACAGCCGGCAGACCCGGACTTTTCGAGATCCTTCTTCCTCACATAAAGGCCAGACCCCCCTCCCTTTTTTTGTTAAAAATCTTCTAGTCCGGGGATAGGTAGGACTACATCCTTGGTCAGCAGGAAGTAGTTACAGAAGAATGAGACCTTTGTCCATTGGCCTCTGTAAGATTAGTAGGGTGCAGAAGCGTTAGAGGGGGAACTGACGCCGCCATGAGGACAGACTTCCTCATCCCCAGGCAGCGGCGGGAGGAGGTGCCGTGCTGAGTGTGTGCGAGGCCAGTGAAGGGTTTGGCCACAGAAACCTCCTCCTCCTCCTCCCTTCCGATGCAGGATGTGCTTTTGGTCACCAGCCCCAAATGTCACAGCAGAGCTCCAGCTCCACATCTCCAGTGTCCTCTCACCCTTGAGACTGGACCCAGGTCGCCCGCACCAGCCGGCGCTCCGCCTCTGTCCTCACCTTGCTTGACCTGACGCAGTGCCTGACACCCAGGACACGACACTCCCTTGTGCACCCTCCACCCCGGCACTCCGTCCCACCGGCAGGCGCATGTCCCGGCTCAGCCTGACTCCATCTCTCCTCTGTCTACGCTCACTCCGGGGCCTGGGCAAGAGCGTGAAGCCTCGTGGCTTCCGACCCCACCTGTATGCAGGTACCTCTTGCTCCGGGCTTTACATGCTCTCCTGAGTAGGGCTGCGCCCACTTATCACAACCCTGGAGATGGGCCTTCAGGGAGGTGACTAGGTTGGATGAGGTCATTGGGAGGCCTCAGGGCTGGAGAAAGGGAGGGACCGCCCATAGGCCCACAGAGGGGTGGCTGTCTGCCGAGAGGAGATCTCCACAGACACCAGCCCTGCCGGCTTCTCATCCTGGCAATCCACTGCTGTTTAAGCCGCCCGCTCTGCGGCACGTGTCCCGGTGGCTGGACCTGACAATGCAGCTCCCGAACTTGAGTCCCCAGCACAGTCTCCACAGACCAGCTTCCTGGCCATCCATCTGACGCACCAAGCACACTCTGTCAGCCCTGTGTCCGGCTCTGGGCCGCAGCCCCCTTTACAAAGGGGCCTTTCCTGTTTCCAGAATGTGAGGCCTGCATCCCTGACACCACCAAGTGGCGGCCTCAGGTTTGCGCTGTCGGCCGTGGCAGGATTGTCTGCTTCGGCAGGCGGTGTAACCCTCCCTCCCTGTAAGACAGCGCAGCTCCTAAGGGCTTTTTAAACAACCTGGGAAATGAGTTTCTCCATTTGGCGCAAAGCAATTGGGTGGGCGACGGGGTGCCAGACTCCTGTCCTGTCCACACCAGCAGTCACTGTGCTTCCTCCGTGGAGTCATGATGGCGTCCCCCAGAGCCCAGCCCACCTGTCCATCCGCAAGCACTCAGCTGCTCTCCCTTCAGGTGCAGCTTGTAGAGAGGACAACCGAGCTGGTCCTGAGACTTGCACCCCATCCTGCAATGTGGGGCGTCGGGCCTGAAAACACACAGGCTTATTTTTGTCACGTTTCCAGCCAATGAAGGAAAACCGTGCTTTCAGGAAAGAGTGCCGAGCCTTTGGGACATGCAGTCTGCTGGGCGGGCTATGCATGCAAACCCGCTCAGCCCAGCACGCTTCGGACCGAGTCGATTCGGGGTCACTGCCCCCGCAGGAGTTGTTCCCGGAAGCCTGGTGAGGTCTGCCCCCAACCAAGGAAGGGAAGTACTCGAGGGGCATTTATCGAGGGGCATGCAAGTACTCGAGGGGCATGCAAGTACTCCTTGCATTCCACGACCCCCTGAACATAAAGGCCCAGGGTGGCAGGGCGCCACCTGGGTGTCTGGGGAGGAGTGGAGGCTGCTCTGGCTCACCTGACACCCACCGTGGCTGGGCGGGCTCAGCGCCAGCCTGGCAGGTGGAGGAGAGGAGAAAAGCAAAACCACAAAGCTCTGAATCTCCTCAGAGTGAGCAGCATGTAAGTGTGAGCTGCCCCGAGTGCCCACACGCCGCAGACCCGGAGGGGAAAGAACAGCCAGGCTCCTGGCCTGCGGCCTGTGGGGTGGTGTGGGAGGTGGAGCTCCGGTTGGGGGTGTCAGCTACATTTTTACTTCCCTGGAAAATTGACCACAGTGGGCAGGTGCGGCACTGATACCGGGCGATGGGCCGGCCCTCCCACCCCCCACCCGTCCAGGACTGCATCCCGGGCTGTGGGTGTTTTCCCGGACGCAGCCACTCTGCCAGCCAGGCCCAGCACTGCAGGACCTGTGACCCACGGAGCAGATTCCCGGAGGATGAAGATCGATGAACTCAAGCCGGCACGGCCCCCTGGGACCAGCGGGAAGCCACCTCTGGAACTGCTGCTCAGGAAGGAACAGGGAGCGCTCTGGGCACCCCTGCGAGGGGAAGGTTTGAGAGCGTTTCCCCAGTGGACGCTTGTGCAGAGAAGCTCAGAGACCCCCTTCCACAGGGCTCTTGGGATGGGGTGGGGACCAGCCGGCCCTGGGGGCCAGCAGGTTCCTGTGGGGCAGCCAGTCCTCCCAGGCGCCCCCACCCCCAATCCCTCACCCTTCTCAGCCTGCCCCCAGCTCCCTACAGGACGCACTTCTGCAGGCTCTGCCCTCTGAGGTGCCCATATTTATCATCCACTCGCACCCTGACCCGAGTTTCCTGCAGGTCTGTCTCAGTCTCCTGGGTCTTCAAGGAAAAATCTCAGATTCCTGCCCCTCCTTGCTCCACGTGCTTCCCACGTGAGAATCTCCCTTTCAACAGAGTGACAGTCTTTGGGCCCAGAGCTGCTGGCGACAAGGTCGGCCCCATGGAATTTGGAATTCAGGAGGCTGACTCTGTTTTCACTGTCCCTGGGGAGGCCGCCTCCTGCCTATGTGCGTGGCCTCATGGGCAATGGTCTTTTAAATCTATTTTAAGCAAAAACAGTGAGTTGTTTAGAGAAAGAGCCACTCAGTTAACTCCATCAACAAATATTTATGAGGCGCTAACTACATGCAGGTCCCAGCCTGGCCCTGGGCTGGAGCCCTGCACAAACCACACCAAGGGTGTCCTGCACAAGCTCGGCCAAAAGGGGGCCTGTCGGGCACAGCTTCAGGAACTCGGGGTGGGGGGCGGGGAGGAGGAGGAGACTCAGCAAGTATGCTTTCCCCGCGGAGCGGCAGGTGGGAAGTGAGTGCCCTGCAGCCTTGGCAGAGCCGGCGGGGGGCTGCCTGCACCCCGGGGTGTCTCCAGACCGGACACCGCGGACAGACAGACACAGCTGGACCTTGTTATGGTAACTTAAACCTTTCGTAACTGCAGGCACGTGCGGCTCATCCTGAAGCAATCACTACCCTGAGCAGCCTCAGGCAGGTCATGCTGTCCACTGGCTCTCGGTGGCTCCGTCTAGACGATGTACCCAGCTTTGACCTCTGGTGGTGACATGTGCCCTGCACACCCAGGCTGGGGCAGGTCCACCAGAGGGGCCTGGTAGGATGTGCTCTGACTTTTAGAAATGACCTCCTTCAGGCATCAGGGGGCGACGGGGGGAACCAGGACATCGGCAATAGTGCCAACCATTTTAAAAAGCAAAAAAGAAATGACCTTCCTCAAAAATTACAAATCCACCCAAACTGCAACCCCACCCTCCCCTCCCCCAGCTCCACTCCAGCGTCACCCCTCCTAAGGGGTCATAAGAACTCATCCGGGGCATGAAGGGACGGGCGGCCAGGGCGGCCCAGACTGTCCTACCCGAGCTGAGGGGGGCCAGGCCTGCCTGTGTGCGAGGTGAAGGCCTCCACCCGCCCACGGCCTCCAACCACATGCTTTGACCTTGTGGAGGCTTAACACTGAAAGAGACAAGTAAACCCCGAAAGCCACGGGAGCACAGGAGAACTCCCAGCTCCCCCCACCTCAGCGGTGTGGACATTCTCTTACAGACAGAAGGGCTTGAACGTGCAGACAACTGAGGGGACCATGTCTCCCTTCCCTTCTCATCCACCTTAGAGACTCAGATCCTGTGTTTGCAAGACTGGCTCCAGTTTCATGCCCAGAACTGTGAGCAACTTGAATATTCAGCAGGACTACTCTTGTCCACGAATGTTTCCCTTGCCCAGCCTGCCGAGCGTGGAAGCAAACTCTCGTGCGTTTACCGCAGCAGCTCCACCACGAGTGTTTTCTCCCGGGTGCGTTCAGTTTACATACAGCACGGAACAGGCCTTCGCTGAGGCCCCAAGACACCCGGGGAAGGTCGTGGCCGAAAGGACACAGGGCCTGGGGAGGGCTTCTTTGTCCGGGCCCCGGTCTCCCCACCAGCTCTTCCAGCCGGGAGAGGCGTCATGGACACGGCCAAGGCCAAAGAAATGTGAGCGATGAATCTGTTTCGTTTTGGGTTTCACCCTCTCCCGCCTAAACTAGGCTGCATGAGTATCGGATGGAAACTCTCAGGAATCAATTTCATGTTTCCTGGATCTAAAATAGAACAGGCGGTGCTGGAAAGGGCAGCCCCCTCCCAGGGAGGTTTCTCTCTGCCACCCTTCCACGTCCTTCACACAGGGCATCGGTGCCCATCTGGAGGGCTGAGCGCTGTGTCAGGTGGCTACTCCTGTACTGGTCCCTTCTTAGGGAACTTCCTGGGGTGTCACGCTGGGGCTCTCTCGTCATTTCCAGAGGCAAATACTGAATGACTCCTGTGTGAGACGCTGGGCTGCGGAGGTGGCCTGAGAGGGGGCAGGATGGACTCGTCAAAGACAGTGGGATCAGGAGAGGCAGAGGGACAGGGACAGACAGAGAGGGAGGGAGAGATGGAGAGACACAGAGACAGACAGACTGACAGAGACAGAGGGACACAGAGGTGAGGGACAGTTGAAGAAGGGGGTGGGAGAGAAAGGAGGGAGGAGGCATGGACACAGAGGAGGGAGGGAGAGAAACAGGGCCACAGCAGGAGCCGGACGGGGAGAGGCTGGGCGGCGCTGCGCGACCGACCCAGCGCTACACAAGCAGGCGGGCTGCACTGTTTTTATGTAACCTCCAGTTCTCCCCCAAACAGACCGTGGCACCCTGGCAAACACTCTCCAGTGAAGCTGTGCACCCCTATAGGGCACACGTTGCCCCGGACGAGTCACCCACCAGAGCAGCCAAGTGGCAGCTAAGCTGAACTCTCCTCCCCTCGTGGCCTCAGCTCGGCTGGAAAGACCAGGAAAGCCACCGGGCCTTCCAAAACCACCTCAGAGCAGCACCAGGAGTCCCGGGGGCAGGGAGAAGGAGCCCAGACACTCAGGAGCTGTTTCCCCCCAAGGGCAAGCCTGCCGGCTGTTCCCGAACCTCGGAGGCCACCAAGATTCCAGGTCCAGAGGTGCTGCCCAGGGCCAGACTGGGCGCCCAGACTACTCCCAGCAGGGCCTGGTACCAATGCTATCCGAGGCTTTGCTGGGGCTGCGATGCAGAAACCAGAGGGGAAAGCCCGCCAGCAAGGCGAACACAGACTTTCCTCCTTCCTCCAGAACCTGGCACCGAGCTGCATCCCGAGGGGAAAGAACGCAGCACCAACAGCTGTGGCCGTGGCCCTGACCCCCAGGGCCGACGTGGACTCTCAGGAGTGACCCAAGTGGAACAAGCAGCCCCCATTAGCCACTGGGCTTTGTGCAGCCGCTCCCATGGACCCCGGTACCTAGGCACTGATGCTGGCCGGGGCCACCTATGCAGTTAACACCTTTCAGGCCCCTGCTGGGCCCCTGAGCACCTATCCACCTCTCATGGCTCCCACAGCTTCATGCTTGAACCCCAGGACTTTTGGAGCAAGCCCTGGGCAGCCCCCTGAAGGGGAGCTGGATGAGCCCAGTGGTCAGGGGGGGCCCTCTTTCCACCAGGAAAAGAATGCCAGGCTAGCAACCTCAGAAGAGCAGCATCACCCCCCACCCTGTGCTTGAGCCCTGACCCCCAGCGTCTGGGGGGGAACAGTGCCCCACACACTTGCACCTGGGCAGCACCTGCTCTGCAAGCAGGCCCCACAACCTCTTCAGAAGTTCCCACAAGTCCTCTCAGGGAATAAGCTGGAGTACCTGTGTGTTTGGTGAGGGGTGGTCTTGGGGGTCCCCTGGGTGGCTGGGCAAACCAGTGGACTTCTAGGCCAACACCCTCTGCTAAGGAGAGCCCTGCTTTTCCCCTCTGCCTCCCCTCCAGAGTCAGAGGCTCCACCTCAGCCCCTGCTGGCCTTCAGGTCCCTGGGGTCGCATAAGTTCCAGCAGCCGGGACAGAGTACAGGGTCCGGGCTCGGGCTCGGGGACAGTCCTCTCCCTGCGCCCCTCAGTCCTAGCGGACCGGCCGGCTCACCGTTCAGCTGGTTGTAGACCACCTCCTCCAGGTGGTCCAGGCGCTGCAGGATGGCCTCACGGTCCGACAGGGCGCCTGCCTTAGCCAGCCGGCTGCGCACCCGGCGGTCGGCGCTGCGCACGAGCTGCGCCAGCCCCTCGGACCGGTCCTGCAGGCGGCAGTACACTGAGAAGAGGATGATGCCCACGAACACCAGGATGTTGACCGTCAGCAAAGTTTTGATCTTCCTGGCCACCGCCATGAACGCGGCTGGAAGCCGCTGGGGGCTGCCTCACCCACGGAGCACCTGGTGGGTCCGGCCGCTGGAGACTCTACCGAGCCCGCCGCTTCGGGGGACCATGAGCCCCCCGGCTCGCTGCGGGGCCACGGGGGCAGCGGGCGGGGCTGTGGGAGGGGGTTTGGGGAGACTGCGGGCTGGGGCTGCGGGCTGGGGGAGGGACTGTGGGATTTGGGGGATCTGCGGGCTGGGGCTGCGGTTGAGGGGCTCGGCGTGGAGGAGGGGGCTGCGGGCGGGGCTGCGGGCGTGAGGAGGGGCCGAGCGCTGGGTCGCTGCGCCGGGAGCTGTCCTTTCAGCACCGCCGCGTCCGCTCAGCGCGCCCCGCCGCCGCCCGGGGTCCCCGTGCGCAGGGGCTGCCCGGGGCCGCGGGCGCGGGGCGCAGCCGGCATCATCCGCAGAGGGGCGCGCCCGTCTCCGGGGCGGCGGGGCGGATCTGGGGGCCGGGGAGGCGAGGGCGGCGCGGGCCGGGCGGGCGCTCCGGAGGCCGTGCGGCTCCTGCCCGCCCCGCAGTCACGGCGCCGGTGCGGAGTGACGCTGCCGCCCGGCTCATCAGCATGCACGCGGCGGCTCCGCGCCCTCCTCCCGCCCCCGCACCCCGCTCCCCGGGCCGGGACGGCCCCACGCAGCCCACCCCACCCACCCCACGGGGCAGGGTGCGTGCGCTCTCGGGGTCTCCAGCCTCCCAGCCGGGCAGGCCGGGCAGGGCGGAGCCGCGCGCTCCGGGACCCAGACCAAGGGCATCGCGCCCGGGCGCGGCAGGGGCGGAGCCAGCGGGCCTTCCTTCCCCGTGCTTCCCCAGATTCAGGATAAACCTCAAACTTGACTCCAATCAAACTTGACCCTGGTCAAGGCAGTGTTGACTTCGTCACTGGCGGGGGCGGGGAGGGGGCTCGGGGGACCTTTGTAGGGAGGAGGGTGGACAGCGGGGCAGAGTCACCTGGGTTGTCTCCCTGCTTCCCTGAACCTCCCCTCACCCCTCTGTGAGGCTGGGAGCTTGGGAAGGGCTGAGCTCAAGGACAGGTGGACTGGGCTTGAGATTTAATGGGACCCAAGGGCACCACCAGGACAGGGACCAGAGACCCCTGGGTGTCAGATGGTTCACGTCGGGTCCCCTCTGGCCCCTGGCCCAGCACTGTCCCCACAGCCAGGCATCCTAACTGCCCGCCCCGGGTTGGTGGGCTATCCTGCGCCTCTGGGTAGATCTGGCAGAGCAGAAAGACCTATTGCTCCTCTCCCTGGGAAACTTTCTTTTCCTTCTCGGGACTTTTTGTCTCAAGAAAGTCAGAGGGAGGGCCCAGCTGCTGGAACAGGAGTTCATCACATAAGTCACTTCTTCCTAGAGGAGCCTCGGATTTCCGCTTTTAATTATCACTCCAGGACGGCCTTGAGATGCAGCGAGTCAGTAAGCATGGGCCTGTTTTTGATCAATAGCCATTCCCTGCCTGGGAAATAGTGAATTTTTCTGTTTATAAAAAGCCAGGTTGAAAGGATGGTCTTTGGAACAATACCACAAACAGTTCACATGTACACAGCAGTGAGATTCTGCCAGGCTTTGTTCTTGGTCCCTGACGGCTTTGAACCAGTCAAGAGTGACAGCGACCACGTGTTGACACAAGCTGCTCTGGCATAATTTCACAAGTGGGTAAACCGAGGCAGCAAGCGGGTGGGTGCTCTGCTGAAGGTCACATCAATGGCAGAGTGTGGACCTGGGATTCAAGCCCAGACAATGAAGCTCTGCAACCAAATTTCTTAGCCACCATCACTCAAGAAAAAAAGTAACCAAGCACTTTTCATTGTATGTTTTATTGAAAGTGACGTTAAAGTGGTTTTGCAGGCGAAAACATCATTTTGCTCATGTAACGACATTGTTCTGCATTCTAAGTTTCAGCGGCAACGATGCACCCCAACAGGCATCGACCTGTGGCTAAATTTCCTTCGCCACAGGCGCACAGTGACGTGGGAATGCTGGGGGTTGCTCTGCAAAGGGGGGATGCACCTCACAGTCCATCAAACTGGTTTTCACTCGGTTTTTCCACACGCTGAGGGCTGAGCTGTGAGCGGTGAGCTGGGCTGCAGTGACATGGCCCTGATGCGGTGCCTGCCACAAAGCCCTGGCCCCTGCACCCAAGGGTGTCCCCGGTGGCCAGCCCCTCAGAAGCGTGAGTGCACCTGAGGCCCAGAGGGCTGTCCAGTCCCCACAGGAGGAGCCCTCGCTGGGGCTGCAGACATCTCTTGGGACCGTGAGACTGGGCTCAGGACACCAGAAGAGGGCGCCGTGGACATGGGACCCGGTTCCTGGCGATGCTGGGCTCTTCAAGGTCAGAGACCAAGCTCTGCTGGGTGACCCTGGACGCGTCCACACTGAGCAGACGCCTCGGAGTTGGGCCTTGCTCTTTGCTTGGACCACAGATGGAAACTCAGGAGCCGCTAACGGGTCCTTTCCTGTCTCCTGGAGAGAAGGTGTTTCCTGTTCCCGATTCCGCGTGGGCATGGGGCACACCATGTCTCACCATCGACGGGTGTGAGTCAGCAGAGGCCTGGGACTCCACCAGCAGGGCTGTTTCCTGCACACTCGGCACATCCCAGGGCCCACGGGGGCTTCTGCCAACTTGTCACCTCGGGACCCGGCCTTCCAAGAGCAGCCCCAAGTGCCTGCAATGGCCGTGCCTGGCGGAGGCACCGCTCAGCGGGGCTTCCTGTCAGCCTAGAGCTTACACTTGCTGTTTCCACCCTCACTGGCCAAAAGCCACACAGACACAGCAGCACAGACGAGGTGGCAAAATGACATTCTACCGGGGGCTCGAAGATCTGGAGATCGTTCAGTGAACGGGACTTGTGACCCGCACGGCCACCTTCCAGAAAATCAGGATTTTATTCCAACAACTCACCCCACATGCCAGGCTCCTGGGGTGCAGTGCATGGTCGCTGTTAAAGTAGAATTTAATACGACTGTTTCATAGAAGGGATGACCAAAGCAGAAGCAGGACTGCGTGGCGAATTTTGGTTTAGGCCTAATTCATCAACAGGCTGGGATCTTGGACATTGGATCAACGTTCCTGGGCCAGGTTCCTCTGAGGATGGACACTTGGGCTTCCGGATGGTGGCAGCGTCCCTCCTCCAGGGCACTCTCAGCCTGGGGTGGGGGCAGGAGGTGGGCCAGTTTTGTGGGCCGAGTACTCTCGAGTAATGATCTCCCAACACCAATGGCCCAGAGATGAGCAGGGGCTCACAACACCTCCAGATCCCCATGGTAACTCTGCCGTCCCCCAACTCCGAGGAAGGCCGCTGGTTCTGACTTCAAGCAGCTTCGAGGAGTCAACAGAGATGTTTGTGGAATCTGTTCATTAGCCACGGCCCCGCTCTTGGACGTCCCCGTGTGACAGCTGGCGGGCCCACAGCCCATTACCTCGGCAGATGGGCCCATCCGTCCTCAAGCAGGTGACAGTCTTCAGTGGCTCAGCAGCCGGGGGAGGCAGAGGTTCCAGATCTGCCTGCTCAGCCACCCCCACCTTCTTCCAGGCAGAAGTGACAGGTTCCAATGAGTCCAGAGAGGAGAGTGAAGGGCCAGCATGCACATATGCCTGTGACAGAGGGAGTGAGTATGTGTGAGTGTGTGAGTGAGGGACAGATAGTGACAGATGGGGGGGATTTCGTGGGGAGTGGGGTGGGGGTACTAACCAAAATGAAGATGCTGGTGTCATTTCCTGCTCTCTTTTCTCCCCCAAACACCCTAAAAGGGTAATACACGGAAGAGCTCCCCACTGGCTGGACCCCAGCTTCCCGAGGGGTCCTGGCAGACCCGGCTGCCGTGTCACAGCGCCGTCCCTAGTCCTGGGCAGTGACTTTCAGTGGGTCCAAATGCCTGTCCCTTGCTGGTCTCTCAGGCAAAAAGCAAGCCGTTTCCAGGAGGCCTTCCGTTTCCAACTTCCCACTTCTTTAGCAAATGGTTGAAGAATGTTGACCAGGTGCCTGAACCCACTTTCTAGATGAGGAACAGAGAGGTTTGTAACTTGCCTGAAGTCACACAGATTTCAGATGGGGCTGGCTTCAGTCTGGACAGTCTGGCTCCAAAGTCCAGCCTGTAAGCCCCAGTCTAAGCCTCTTCAGCCCTCGCTGAACCGCCGAAATCCACTCTTCCTTCCACCACTGCAGAATGATCTCTCCTGTTTCCCGCTGGCCCGTACAGTGACTAGTCCCTCTGTCACAGATGCTGGCACCATGAGACAGCCACTTAAAACAGCAGCATCCAGTCACGTAGCATGTGGACAGCAGAGGCAGGACGCTCATTCTGCTGCCCCTGAGGTCCAGGCCCAGCCAGCAGACAGGGAAAAGGTGACCCCAGGCCAGAAGTTGGCAGGTTTATTCACTGCCGCTTGTTTGTGGTTGCCACCAGTGGGTGGCTGGACCCTAAACTGGGATGTCGAAACACCAGCAGCGGCCCCCACCACCCACACCGGCCTCTCTGAGTGGTCTGGGCTTCCTCACAGCAGCACTGAGTCCCCTTCTCCTTTAGCCTCGGGCCAAAGGCTTGTCCTGGCTCCGCCCAGGCTCAGGCTGGCATCCAGCAGGGACAAGCAGGTGCCATGACACGTTGGCCGCTGTGATTGCAGATCTCCGGCCTCCAGAGCCGTGGGAGGTACATTTATGTTGTTTTAAGTGCTCAGTTTGTAGTACTTTGTGATGGCAGCCAGGGAAACTCATGGAAAGACTTTAAAACAGGAGTGAAATGTAAACAATAATGACAAGTATATAACAAACAGCATCGAGAATAATGAAGGCAGGCCCACCTGCCTGGACCCAGCTGTTCTGGAGCCCCGGGCTCATCATGCCGTGGTGTAAGCCAGTGGGAGGCCCGGGGTGCCACTCTTGCTGACAGGTCTCCTTGAAAACACAGAGCCTGCTGGCCACAGGGCCGGGAAGTGGTTTCTCCGTCCTGGGACGTGGTCTCCCCGTGAATCACCAGGGCTTTACTTCCAAGGACTGTTCTCGAGCCAGTGGCAGAAAGGCTCCAGGCTGCTGGTGACAGCAAGAGTGTGGCCGGGACACAGGCCACCCCCCCCGACTCTCAGTGTGACATTCCTCTCCGCTCCCACAGGCTGAGCTCCTGCCAGGCAGAGTGCCACGGGAAGATTGATGGCAGCCATTTGTATACACGAGGGTGCTCCCAGCATGGCAGCTGTATTCAGTGTGAGGGACCACGCTGTTCCCTAACCACACAACACCTTCCTCTCAAACCCACGCCCTGCGCACCTTCCAGGACGGTCTCGGGGTGGGCGCATCACTGCTCCCTCCCCACGGATAGTGGTGGGCCTCTGAGACCAGAACCCGTGCAGGGGCTGGGTGTTGCTCGTGCTGGGCCGGTGAGGCCCAGCCCCAGCTCCAGTGAGTGGATGGATGGATGTGCGGGGCCAAGATGGCAGCTTCTGAGGCTCCGCAGAGGAAGTGACAGTCAGCTTGGGACTCTGATGAACACAAGACGTGCCCATCCACAAACACAGACGTCAGAACTGCCCCGCCCCTCAGCGTGTCCCATCTTCCCAGCCTCATCTGCGAGGGTGTCCTGAGGTGGTGGCCCAGTGCCATGTGGGGGGAGGGACAGGGGTCCCTGTGCACAGGGCCAGGCCCAGCCTCGGCCCCTGCACCAGAAGCAGGTTCAGACATTCTCCCTAGAGTACCCGCAACAGCCTGGTCAGGACACTGTGCTGGCATCAGGCTGCTGGGCCCGGGCATGGGCTCTGCCGCTGCTGGGAGCTCAGCCTGGGCCTTTGCCAGCGCTCACTACTGTATAATTTAATCTAATTGATTAATTAAATCCAAATATTTTTCAAACAAGCTGTAATAACAGTTATAGGATTTCAGGGCTACCTATAATTTTCTTAATGACTTTTATCAGAGGAATTCGTTCCCCAGGACTCACGGTGGCTGGTCGTCAACCCTGTGGGTTCGCCTGGGTTGCATCCCTGCCACTGAATGACGCACCAATGGCGGCCCCAGACCTGCCGGGTCACTGGCCACCGTGCAGGACTCCACAGGCTGCGATCAACACATGCATCGGCTCGCTGGTACCTGGCCGGGGCTGGAGGGCATCACAGGCGCGGCCGAGGCTGGTGGGTGGCTCTGTCTATCGGGGACTTCAGCTGTGGTGGCTCCCCAGGCGGGCTGGCCACTGTGGCTGGTGGTACGCACGGTCAGGCAAGGGTGTAGGAGGGAGCACGTGTGCCTCTAGCCTGTGAGCATCCAGCTGCTGCCCCTGGACAAAGGGACCCCTGCGTCAGGGTCGGGGCTGTCACAGGCCAGACAGAGGGCTGGGGGGTGGGGGCCACGTCTCAAGCCATAGACGCCATCAATCTGCCAAAGTTCTTTGGTTGCAGGCAACAGACCCTGACCCAGAATCTCACGAGCAGGGACGGGATTTACAGAGAAGATGCAAATGAGACTGAGGAGCAGCAAAGGACCAAACCAGGGAAGAGGCAGGAGCGTCCTCAGTGCAAGCCTGGGGGCAGGGGGTGGGGGACAGGGGCGGGGGGAGGGACGCAGCAGCCATAGGAGGGCAGACAGCCCGTCCCTTCATGGTGTCCCCTCGGGCTGAACAAGTGTCAGCCTTTCTCAGGCCCCTGAGGGCAGGAAATGGCCCCCCAGGACTTCACACCATGGGACCAGCAGCCCCAGGAGAAGAGGGTGCAGTTTCCAGAAGTGAGAGGAATAGGGGTCGGCTGCAGACACCACAGAAGACCCTGTGCGGAGCCCCCGCACCCCCCATTTCTTACACACACTCCCCAGGTGAGGCACTACGGGGCCGTCCCTGCCGGGCACGGCAGGCAGCTTCCATCAAGGCTCCAGCTCTGAGGGTGCCAAGCAGCAACCCCGTGTCCCGCAAGGCCTTGTCGCAGCCGAGCACGTGCTGTGTCACAGGCGGCCAGGGTCATGTCAGCTCGCCCAGGCCTCGCCCCACCCTCACTCTACAGCGTCGGGTACCAGCACCCTGGCCCCCATGCTGCCCATGTCGTGGGCAAGGCTGTGTCCCGTCAGACTCCCACGTGGAAGCCCGAACCCCACACCTCAGGACGCAGCCTTGTGTGCAGACGGGGCTCTCGCAGGTATAATCAGTTAAGTTAGGGTGAGGTCACCCTGGAGTAGGGTGGGGGCCCCCCAATCCACACGCGGGGGTCCAGGAAAGAAGAGGCAGCCAGGACACAGAGATGAGCCCTTGAGGACACAGGGGGACCCAGCCGTCTGCCACCACGGAGAGGACTCAAGAGGAGGAATTTGGGGTGCAGGGGGACAGACAGCCCTGAGCTGGAAGAAAGGGCCTGTCTGCAGTGCCGCGCCAGGAGCTGAGTGGCCCACCAGGGAGTGGAGCGGGTGGCTGCTCCCCGAGGCTTGCCCTGGCTGCAGGGCCTTGGAAACTTGACCGGCCATCAGCTGGCGGAGAACCCGGGAGGGCCTAATTGGAGGCACCTCTCAGAGCCTTGTGGTGAAATTCCCAAGATTTCTCCTCAAAAGCAGCAGCAGAGCTTTCCATTCATTCTCCGTGAGTGTAAACGTTCCCACAGGCCCCACTTACAGGCTTCCCTGGAACAGAGTTTTCCCAAAGAAGCTGCATTTTAATTTGAATATAAACACTTTGCACGGCAGGCTCCTGCAACCCTCCCCCAGCCGGGGCGAGGGGGGTCCAAGCCTCCAGGCCTTTCACATGGCAGGGGAGATGGGTTTGGAGAGGCGCAGAGCCCCTGGGGGCCAGAGCCCTGGCGGGGCCTGACCCACCTTGCTGTGCCCAACTTTCGAGGGCTCCCCATTCATCTGTTTTCTTTGGCCCGTCAACGCTTCTTCAGAATTTTGAGTTTTTTTAACCAATATTTGCAAATCAAGACACCCCACATTTAAAAGGCTGTCTGGTGTCTCCAGCCGTATTCAGGGATGGGCTGCACAGAGCTCCACCTCCCTCGAGGGAGAACGTGGACGGCCGCCCGTCTCATGGCTGTTGGCTGAGGTAAAACCCACTCCGGGATCCAGAGACATCCCGGATGCCTCTGGCTGTTAGCATCTTCCTGCTCTTGGCCAAGGGACCAGTTTGGGGGTGGGCACAGGACCCAGGGCAGGCCAATGGGACTCAGTTCTGGGGCTTTTCTGAGGAAGGCGGGCAGGGGGCGCTCTTCTCCCACCAGTATGCACATCTGGGGGAGGTGGGGGAGGAGTACCCAGAATCTGGCTGAGGACAGAGCCTCGGGGAGGCACCAAGACCCCTATGCAGCTCTGCCGAGTCAGGCTCCTCCTCTGTGTCTGCCATCTGAGCTGGGGCTCTGTCACTCACAGCTGAAACCATCTTGGCGCGTTTGTTTCCTTCCCTGGAAGATGTTTCTGGAAATGTCCTAGCCATCGTGGCTTTTGCAGGGGTCAGAGGTCGCCTCACCCCTCAGCTTCTGTTCCCTTCTCGAGAGTTCGGGGGGGATACCCACGTTGTCGTTGAGCAGCCTCCTCGGAAGCAGCAGAGCAGACCCTCGAGGTCTGAGTCCTGCCCCATCCCCCGCCGCCCTGTCTGTGCTGGGTCCTGGGTGGGATCCCTGATCAGTGAGAGCCGTGCCCCCTCCCCGCCCTGGTGCCTCTCCCAGGGCTCCATCCTCACAGGTTCCCCGGGAAGTGCAGCCCTGCCCCTCCAGTGACAGGCTGGGACGGGGTTGAGGGCGCCCTGGCACAGCCCTGGGGTGGGACATGTGGGCTGAGGCCAGAGAACCACCCTGCCCCCTGCCCCTTGCCCTCAGGGGTCACTCGAAGGCCTGAGGGCAGTCCCAGGTAAGCGAGGCATCTGGGCCCCAAGAGTCAGGGTGCACAGGATGACTGTGCTCCCTTCTCCCCTTCCTGGCCCTCTGCCAGGGAGCTCTGCCTGACCACATTGCCCCCGAAGCTCAGGGTTTGTTGTCTGTGGAATGGACATCAACACCTGAAGGCCAGGGACAAGACCAAGCCCTGGGGCCACATCCCATACACAGCCAGCTCCCTGGCCCCGTGTGTGCCCCGCAAGATGCTCTCAGCTCACCTCAGTGCCTGCCCTCATCTGCCCTGATAAATAAGTGAATAAGGCTTAGATCAGAGTCAGATTATAGATGAAACTGGCCCCCAAGGCACAACCCACTGACACTGCAAACAATTAGAAACGGGAGTGAAATCAGCCCAGTGTTCCGGGCCGCTGCGCATGGCTGTTCTCACTACAGCGTCAGGCCCACTGGACCCTTAACTGTCTGTCCCCAAGCCCAGAGCCACAGGGCCCCTAATTCCTGCACCAGGAACACCTCCAGCGGAGGTCCGCTCGGCTCTCCCCCGCCTGCCCCGTGCCTCCCCAAGCTCCCAGCTTCCTGGTGCAGACGCCAGCAGGGATTGGCACAATGGACCAAACTAGTCCCATATGTTCCTTCACAAAGAAACTGTTTCCCAAGCGGATGAATTTCAGTCTCCTCTCTTCCTGCCGATATCCCCATGCCGGGCACCTCCAGGGCTGCGGGTCCGAATGCCTCCGCCCCACCTTCCCCAAGGGAGCAGGCAAAAGAGGGGAGGCAGTGAGGCCGGAATGAGAAGGAGCTGAGCATGTGGAGCAGAGACTCAGGCTGTGGGCACAGGCTGGGGCCCCGGTCCATCCTGTGCTGTTCTGGCTGTTGGCCCTGAGCCGGTCTGGAGAAAGAGAAAGGACTGCTGAAAACCGGCTCTAACCTCAGTCCGCCCCTGAGAGATGCCCGAGACTAGGCCAAGACTAAAATGGTCACCCTGAATGGTGACCAGGAAGCAGCCAGGCCCTGAGAGGCCTTTTTGCTAAGCTTCTGTCCCCTCTTCAGAAGCCGTGAAGGTTCCAGATGATACGAAGACGCCAACCCACTTAGGGTGCTTCATCTGTTGAGGCACCCTACACTGGCCAGTGAGGACGGCTTCCCTTTGACAGGTATGTTGAATATCTGGCATGACCCCAGCCAGGCTTTCTCAGAACCTGCCAATCTGCCTGTCAATCAGTGAATGTCCTAGTCGTTGCTGTGCAATGAGGCTGTATGGGAGGATCCAGCCACGTGCAGAGAGGGCAGGGGGTTGGCCCAGCCCTGTGCCGTAGTCCGGCCAGCCTTTGGGAAGAAGCAAACCCACAAGCTGAGCATGTCTGCAGCAGAGCTGGGCAGACCTGCTTTCTCTCCTTTTCCACCTGAACACACAGCTGGACTACATTTCCCAGACTCACTTGCTGCCAGGTATACCATGTGACTGAGTTCTGACCAATAGCATGCAAGCTTCCTCTCCAGGCCTGTGCCTGGTCCTCAGTCTGTCTCCACCACTGGTAATGGAGAGGATTCAGAGGGTCAGACATGGGAGAGGCTTGGGTCATTCAATGACTACTCAGGGTCCAGCCCGCACTGCCGCCCAGCCCCTGATGACCTATGTGCATAGTGACACAAGTTTTTAATAGCGAAAGTAACCCTTGCTTGTGTTATAAGCAATCTTGCAGGTGTGTCTGTCCCAGCAGGTAGCATACTTTTCATTTGCTGTTGTAATGCTCTGAGTCTACATCTGACAGGTGAGTCAGGACTTTAATGTGGCAAATAGCAGAAAACCCAACTCAGAGGGGCTTGAATGGAATAAATGGAACTGATTAGCTCCTGTAACTTGGACCTGAGGAGCTTGTGGGGTACAGGCACAGCTTGATCAAGGCACCACCATCAGCAGAAGGTGCAAACGCTTCTCCTGGCACAGCCCTCCAGACTGGCCTGGGTCAGCCCAGCTCGCCTTTGTGGGAATCGGAAGGTGCACCTGCCAGAGTTCTCCTCACCTCCGGGAGGGTCACGAGTGCAGGGGATATGAGCTCTAGTTGTCCAGGCTGGGACATACTGACTCTGCAGTTCTATCAGTCACTTAGGGTGGTAATGGGGGAAATTTCCAAACAGGAGGGCAGCTGCCACTGGAGAGTCACTGGCTGGTTCCAGGAGACACAGGGATTCCTACAGGAAGGCAGCCCAGCCTCCTCCCACCTCTTCCTCTGGGCCCTGCCCTTGTGGGAAGCACCTCCTTCCTTTCTAAATGGCTCCGAGGAGCAGGTGGAGCCCCAGTTCCACACACCACTGGTCCTGGCCCAAGTCCTGCCCTAGGGGTTTATTCTGTCTGTGCGGAGAGCAAGGCTCTCTCTGGTGGCACAAGTGAGCGCTGAGGCAGGCCGTGTCCTGGCAGAGCTGAAATGCTGGTGACCCAGACACTAGAGAGTAACCCCACCCAGGGGCAGCCCTCGACCCTGCAGCTCAGTCACCGGTCCCTGCTCTGGGTTTGGTACCTTCCTGCCATGCCAAAGTCGGTTCAAGTCCATTTTCTGTCACCTGCCACCAAAAGGAACCCACAGACTTGTTGCGCAGACGGAGGCTTTTCCTTCTCTGCTGTGAATAAAACATCAGGTTTGTCTGAGGTCATGTCAGTTAGATGAGACCCGGGTATGCTTGGGAACAGCCCCCATCTGCCACGCGGTGCTAGGCCCAGGCTCCAGCGCCGGCCTCGTGATGCTGCCGAGGGGTCCTCAGACCCCAGCACCCCACCCCCCTCGATGCCCCAAAGCCACTTCTAGTTACAAATAGCAGTGGTAAGTAACCATCCCCGAAGTGGGCAGTTGGCATATTCACCTGAGTTCTCTCTGTCTTACACACAGGTGGAACGTAGGTTTAGAAAACGTGGCTCGTCCCATCAGTCTCTGAGATACAGTTTCTATGAAAAGACTGTCACGACATGTCTGCCAGTCCCCCTGCACTCGAGCCCTCCCCGCTGGGTTCTCTGGAGCCACCGCAGCCCATTACTTGGGCCTCCATAACCCCAGAAGCCCGAACCCCGAACCCCGAACTCGGGAACAGGCAGAGCTGTGGCTGACGGACACCTAGATGAGGCTGGAATGAGAGGGGGTCCATGCTCCCCCATACAGAGTGGCCCCCGGAGGGCAGAGTTTTGGGGATTTGGTCCTCCTCTGGCCCCAGGTGAGCCTGCCCTGGAGGAAGCCCAGCTAGGACCCCATGTGGCCCACCTACTGCCAACCTCACCTCGTCCGTGGGGGGAACCCCCATAAGGGGACAAACTCAGCATCTGTCCCTGCCTTGGTTGGACCCCCAGGGAGGTGTCTGAAGAGGGAAGAGGAGAGAAAGGCAGGAGCTTCCCCACAACCATGGAGAGAGACTTGTTCCAAATTCCCTGGGAGCTAGTTCCACCCTTCAGCCTGCCATCTGGAACATTCCGACTTGCGCCCACTGGCGTTCACTTGCTAAAACTTTGCATTCCTGGATCTGAGATCGGGAGCAACTGTGTGTGGCAAATACACACTCCCGTCATATGTTCCAGGGACATGGAACAGATTGCTCCCAGTCCTCAGAAAACACAAATCAAAAAAAGAAGGAAAGACAGAGCAGCCTTGGCCAAGCCCTCCTCATGGAGGAGAGACCCTGGTGATTCTGGAAGAACAGAAAGCGCCATGCAAGGTGGGCATGCCTGCCGGCACGGATGGCTCCAAGGTGCCAGGTTGGTGCCAAGGAAGGGGACAAGCCAGGGCCATATAAAGGGCCGTTTGTGCAGGATGAGCAGGACCCCACTCCAGCGCCCAGGAGAGCCCCTGTCCACTGGGCTTCTCCAGACAAAGGACTGGGGGATGAGGCCACAGAGCGGAGGCTGCAGGGCGGAGGCAGCACCTCCCTCAGGGAGTGAGTGGTCCCAGCTCCCAGAGGACTATTTGATTAGTGATTACCCTAAGTTTGTAGAAATGTGATCATGTGACTATTTGATGAAACCCACCCAACACTGTCTCCAGAATTTGAATTTCCGTTGACTGAATTAGTGAATGAGCGAGTGAATGAATGAGTGAGTGAATGCATGAATGAATGACTGAGTGAGTGAGTGAGTGAGCGAGTGAGAGAATGAGTGAATGCATGAATGAATGACTGAGTGAGTGAGTGAGTGAATGAGTGAGAGAATGAGTGAATGCATGAATGAATGACTGAGTGAGTGAGTGAGTGAGTGAGTGAGTGAGTGAGAGAATGAGTGAATGCATGAATGAATGACTGAGTGAGTGAGTGAGTGAATGAGTGAGAGAATGAGTGAATGCATGAATGAATGACTGAGTGAGTGAGTGAGTGAGTGAGAGAATGAGTGACAAAGGGCAGACAGAGCCTCACAGAGATGAAACAGACTGGCTTCCCGTGGTCCCTTCCATGGGGCTCGGTCCCCAAACAAGGGATGCACACCCAAACCAGGAATCGTCAGAGTGGGCACGGTACCCTTCAGGAAGCTCTCGTCTGTGGTCTTGACGCCGCTCTGGACCCACAGTCATTCCTAATTTAACCCAAATTGCCCACAGGGAGGGAGCAGGAAGCTTGGATTCGAGGAAGGACCTGTCCAACCAGACATCTTTTATGTCACCTAGGACAAAGCCGTTTAATTGTGCCATTATCTCTGAGCTTTTATTATCCTGGCTATTGATCTTCCCTGTTAATGAAGCCCATACAATTAAACGACTGGAAAGCTACGCCCGGCCTTAATGAACCTGCTCTCAGGCGCGGCCAGGAAGGAGAGCCCCACTCCTCTGTCTCCTGGCCTCTTCTGTCCCTTGGCTGGTCTGAAGGACTCGGGGACACGAGGAGGGCCTGGCCCTGACCCCCACCCCACAGAGACGGCGGGGTGGGCTCTCCCATCCCTGCTGACTGCTGAGTGCAGGCAGAAGTCCTAGTTCCAGTCACCATGAACATAGTGACTGTCAGCTCCAGAAACACAGAAGTTGCCTTCTTCCCCTGTTTCCAGCAACCGCTCAGTCTCGCACCTGAACCTAGTCCTGGAGTTGCAGACACCTGTTCCAGCTGCAGGCTCGGAACCCAGGGCCCCCTCTGCTCCTCCGCTCCCCATGGCCTGGGGCCCACGCACTCACAGGCCCGTCACAACGAGAGCCTCTCCCCACCCAAGGCCAGCCTGCACCACGGTGACTTGTTTGCCCACCAGCACCGGGCAGAGCCGGAACTTCTCTCACTGCAGATGGGACGTTCCACTGGGACCCCGGCCTGCCCTGTGAGCAGAGGAAGGCAGCCTCTGAACAGGCAAACAGGGAACCGGGCCAGACCGCGCGGGCAGACCTGTGCGCTCTCCAAGTCTAGGCCAGCACATCCCAGACGGGGGCCCACAGAAGGAACCAGGAAGTGTTGCCGCCCCCTCCTCAACCTGCCAGTATCTGCGTGTACACCCCCACCCACCCTCCACGGGCTCCCCCAGGTGCCTTGCAGGCTCTTCAGGAGCTGGGAGCCTCCTACACCAAGACGATCGCAAGACACACGCTTGATCACTTCCCCTCTCCATCTATGGGCTATCACACCTGGGCCTGGTGTGATGATCGCAGACAAGGTGCCGCAGCTGCACTGCCAGGTACAATGTTTGCTCAACACACCCTGCCCTGTGTGGGAGAAGGAACAGGCGCCGAAAGGAAGAGAAATATTGCGCCCCAAAAATTTCTGTTCCCGCCCCTGCAGCAGAGAGCTGGGCTGTGACATCTCTTCA